>VRLP01006171.1:0-30638 GCA_009660295.1 Lophius piscatorius | reverse complement strand
GTGTCAGTCGTCTGTGGAGCCCTGAGATGGTCAGGGAGGGCATTCCACAGACGAGGGGCAGCAGAACAGAAGGCCCGATCACCCATGGTGCTGAGCTTAGTCCGGTGCCACTGTCACCACAAAGTACCACTACACCTTGCATGCGCTTCCCTCATGGGTGGGACTTGAGCAGCTCGAGGACCACTGTGGCTGACTGAATGACGTATTGAACGGATAAATGTTAATGATGGTAAATTTGGATGATCTTGGATGAGAACACCAGCATTACTTTTCCATTGAAAATACTGCAGAGACAAATTCATCCCCCGTTTGTTCGTGTTTTTTACTGACCTAACTGGGCTGCAGTGCAGTCCTACATGATTTTGTGACTATAGAGCGGAGGTCGACATGTCTCCATGTGGCAGGCAAGCATTGCTCCCATGGCTGCTCCCTCCCAGCTCAGGGTGAATCTCCTGCGTCAGGTCCAGTTAGTTAGTGTGCCACTCACAGGTCATGATGAATGAGGGAGTGGGTGAAACAAGACCCACCAGACACTTGTTTCTTTTCTCTTTGGATAGTGCAGTGATACTACTGGCCGGGTTGCACAACATCTTACCTTCAGAATATATGTGTGTAGTTACATTTTCATCTTGTTTCGTGCTGTGGCCATGTACTGTTTCCTGACACTCCCATCCTTCATATCTGTTGTGTAAGAGCACAGAGATGGTCCAGGTTACTGGAGCATTGAGTCTCGGTCAGATGTAGGAAGTGTGGGATAGCGCAGATGTGGATTTCATGTCTGCTGCCGTCAACAACTAGAAAGATTCTGCTTTTATTCACACATCAATGCACCGACGAAGCATTGTCCAATCACAGTTTATTGATCATTAATTTTAATTTTGCAAAGAAAGGACCATAGACTGTTTGGTTATCCAACAAAATGTTTCTGTATGCATCACATCCTTAACACTATAAACCACAGCCATCAGTAATGCGTTAATATAATCCCCTTTTATCTGAAAACATGCAGCTTTTTACTCCACATGCCTGATTCTATTTTTGCAGCCACCGAAGAAACAGTGTGTGCTGTTTGAGCATTCTATTTTAGGAGCAGGACATGAATTATAGAGGAAAGTGGCTAAGAATGTGCATTGCATTCCCTCTCTACTGACCTGAGAGAGAGAGAGTTACATGTGGAATGTGTCTGCAATGAGTGACCATGAGTTGCTTTTCAAGTGTTGGTGGGCTGTGACAGAATAAAGCTCTTGGCAGTAACCCAGACCATTGTAATTTGTGCACGCTGCTGCCTACAGGGTCGCCACCTGGCTGCCGCTCCCTCCAATCTTCCTGGGTTACACAGAGTGCATCCACAGCAGGTCTGTAATTGAATTTCACACGACACAGTCAGCTTAACTATTTGATCTGCAAGGTGCATGTACCTTGAGAAGTTAAATCTTTCTATGCTTGAGAGTTATTGAGATGAAGGTGGATGTACATTAGCTGCCCACATCTTGGTTGCCGAATAATACAGAACAAATTATATCAAAACAAAATTCAGAGGTTTGACCTGTGCAAGGCATGCCATTATCAGGGTCTAATATTCATCTTTTTACCTCTTCCTGCAGAGTGAGGAAGTTTTCTCAATTGTTTCCATTGTACAGATACTAAAGCCTTCAAAAAAATATAGAAACACCTTTTGTGCCACTCCGCACAGAACCTTTACTTCTCCTTGAAGACAATACTACCGGCCAAGCTATGTACTATCAAACATTGCAAAAACAGCCACACTAGACACAGACACTCAATCAATTTTCCATATATTGAGCAAAAAGATTAATAATCTGCCAGTGGGGTTAGCTAATTATAAACCCAAAATGTTGGGGGTATTATGTAATCGCTGCAACCACAGCTGCCACCGCAGCCGCAGATCCTTCCTGTTACCATGATAACTCAAAAAAGATTTCATTGATATAATTCAAATTTTGTATTCCCCTAGACCTTAGTGCAAAGATGAACTGGGTTGATTTAAGGAAATGTCAGTTGTATTTTTGACACTAGGGAGGCTTATCTACAAAACTTTTCAGGTCATAATTTCTCAACAGACCACTGTTTCTCTGTTGGTCTGAATTTGTCCAAATTTGGTGCATATGAATTGAATCATATCGATTTAACTTTTAACTTTTTCATTTTTTATGAAAAATACTGTGGAAATAACTTCACATTTAATTTAAGGAGTTCAATCAAGGGGATTGCTTGTACAACGCAGGAGATTTGGGACTTTTTGGGGATATACCCTTGCTTGTGGGGACAACAGCTAGAGTTCTAAAACTAGCATAAATCTAGAATTCTACTTCCCTGACATCTGCTTTACTCTAGTTCTACGCTCTAGAACTACAATCTGAAATTGCAAAATTTAAGCTTCATATTAAAAAGCAATTAAAAATTTTTTTTTAATTGAGATTATTTTTGAATGCAAAACAAGCTTGGTACAATAATTTTAGATTTTGATAAAAAAAATAGACAAACTTCAAACTTTCTTGAAATTTATTTTGTGTAGTGCAGGAAAAACTCGTATTGTATCATCACAGTGGATACAAGTTATAGAGAGGGGTAAGGAGCGGTGTTAGGACATGTTTAGCTTTATATCTTTCAATTCAGGCAGAGATCGCACACTATTAACCGTCCTTCATAGTGGTCACATGATCAGTCTCTCAAATTCAGTTTGCTACTCAGTGGTAGCTTTTAAAAACGTACAACAAATACAGTCAAAGACATTGTACAAGCAATCGTTTTATTTTGCCTCATCTCAAGTGATACCATATATGTCACAAAGACTTTAAACAATCACAGGAAATATGGAATGGCAAACACCACCATTTGTGAAGCTGTTCAAATATTTATTTTCTTGGACTACCACTTAGCGGTTTCTATTCCCTTTCTTTACTGTACAATACAACAGAAGAGAGGAACGCTGGCCCTAAAGTAGGCCAATTACCAGTCACTATGAACAGAGACATTAATGCAATGTGGCAGAGCCCAAGAGGATCTGCATAGGCAGGGTGTCTTCGCTCAGCTAACATGAACTCAGAGGAGACATGTAAACAAGTCCCTCCATTACATAATCAGTCCCCTTTTCCTTGAAGCATCTTCATTTCCCTTTACACACCCATTTCTTGTCATGTCTTCTCTCTGCTCGCTGAAGTAGAGACTGCAAAGGGTTGACGTCTAATCCAACACTTCGATGGCACTCAGAATGTCTACTGACTTTGGTGATCCCCTGGCTTTTTTTCTAGCACCATTTAGTAAACTATCCCAGCAAATATTGGACCTGTTGCGATGAAATTTGCTACACAGGAATTTGCAACGGATTGAAGGTTTTCTCTTGCTGAGTGAGTCTGACATTATCTTGATGGATCGACACAGCAAATTAATTCAATCATTTATTATCAGTAACTGCTTATCCTGTTCAAGTTGACATTGTTTCCACTCATATTCATAGATGCAGGACGTGTTCTACACTATCCTGTGACTTTTCATCTGACACCATTATAGTTAAATGCAGAATGAAAATGAGAATGAAAGGATTGTTGACATACTGTATAACATTTAGGCGCTGCCTGAACAGAATGCCAGGCCAGAAGGTGTGAAAATTACCACAAACACATCACCACTTGGAAGCTTTATTAGTAAAGTCTTATATTTTTCATATAATAAAATGTTCTTCCATTGCGTTTTCCTCTACTTATCCTGGGTCAGGTGTCGGTGGCTGCAGGCTAAGAGAGGTGTATACCTGTCATCCCTCTCACCAGCAACAGTCTGCAGCTCATCCCAGGGGATCCCAGTTGGACACGTCTGAAAAATATTGGACTGGAAAATAGAATAGAATAGAATAGATCTTTATTGTCATTGTTTTAAAAACAACAAAACACCATTTAGCAGCTCTTGTTTTGGCAAAATAAAAATCAAAAATATTGAGAGCTTTGCCTTATGATTCAGCTCTCTCTTCACCACAAGGGACCATATGACACTTGGATTACTGCTGATGCCACACCAAACTGACTGTACGCCCGTTTTCCTATCACTTATGAACAAGACACCGAGATTACAAAACTCATCTGCTTGAGGCAGCAACTCAGCCCGGACCCGGAAGGGGACAATCCATTTTTTTGTGGCAGAGACCCATGGCCTCAGGTATGTTGGTGCTGAATGTCATGCCAGTTCATGATCACGGAATAGTAAAACCAACAAAATCACATTATCTGCCGTGCAAACAAAAGAGATGCAATTTTTAGCAAAAACATCACATTATGTTCTACGTTAACACCTTTAACAAGGTACTTCTAGTGTTGTGAGGGTATTCTATTAATGGTGTAATAACGTGAATGCATTCACAAGATAACTTAATTTATTCATTCATTTTTTTGTAATCCAGTTCAGGTTGATGGGGGGCTGCATCCTATACCAGCTGACACAGGGAGGGAGTGTTTGATGTTTAATGTAATATATCCTGTCTTGTTTCTTGTTATAATGTGATATAGGTAGAAAATGACATGAAAATATCTTGTCAAAATCTGAAAACATCTTATTTTGACATTGAAACTTTGTACTATAATAATTAACTTTTCTTGTTATCATGTGGCAGTATTCTTTGCTATTTTCTGGCATGGCAGTATTACGCTTCCATATTTGAAGCGATGGGACTGCTGAGATAAGACACAAAAGAAAGCACTGTGGGGAAATTACCCTAGCACCAATCCGATTGTATTCACAGTGAAATGGGTTTAAAAGAAAGTTGTATTATTATGAGTGAGAGACCCAGATTTCATCTGAAAAACAAGAGCTGTGAATGCCACACATATGTTAGCGCTGCTCTCCTCAGCACTCAATCACTGTTAAATTAAATCTAAGGATGACAGATGCTGCAAATCAGTTGCAGGTTAGTGAGGTCAGATTAAGATCCATATGATGACCTTTTCCTCAGCTATCTCTTTTCGGAGTGCCTATCATCAGGGCTATCAATAGGGACTAATGATCCTTAATTGTCTGATCCTGGCAGAACGCCATCACGTACACTACAGCCCAGCGCTCACCAGGCCCCTGCAAGGTTTTGCCACTGTTGATGAGTGCTCTCAATAACAACTCTTGCTGTTACGGTGTATTGACAGCTCCTATAGTATCATCGTCACACTCAGCATGAACCAGTCTTCAAGTGGATTGGTCTTTTCCTCATCTGGGTGTAAGCATAGATTTTAAGGATTAGTCCAGAGGTATTCTATATTTTATGACATAGTCAGCAAATTATGTCAACATACCAAAATTAATACCAAATTTATTGATTAAGAAAAACAAAAATGATCTCTGCGGACGTCATATCGTATCGTAACATAACATAACATAACATAACATAACATCACATCACATCACATCACATCACATCACATATCGTATCATATCTATTATGTTGTATATTTCTGTAAACATATTATCTTGTATTCTTTAATCTGTTCCATGAAAATGTATCTACTACTGTCAAAATATGTTACACATCATTGACCCACTGTGAAGCGTTAGGTGAAATGGTCCTTTAAAATAAAGACCTGGAACATTGTTATTTATTTTGGGTGAATCTCACATTCAACATCTTTATTTTGCCATAAATAATCAATGAAGAGCTTAATTTGAATCAGTCCTCGTCTTGGGAGAGTGGGTTCCCTCATTTCTTTCTTTTTATCTTATTTGTTTATCAATATACTTCAGCCGTTATGGTATCTTTATCAAGATGATAATGATAATGTGATATTGTAAATAATTTTCCTTTCTCATTCTTCACCATCACTTCATCTTCACTTTTGTAGTTGTTGATTTTTAATAGCAGTAACCTCTGTGTGTTCTTTGACTGCAGTCGGTTATCTTAACCTTTATCTCTATTTCAAAATGCATTTCTGAACAAATTGGGACACTTGGATGAGCTTTTATATGTCGTAATACAAATGTGCAAGCTCGCTAGGGCTTGCATGGAGTGACTGAGCCATGAACTGTGAAAATGTCAGCCCCTATTAATAATAGCGATGCCGGATCAGATCTAAAAGTCTGCACTCCATCGTATATATAGATTATCAGCTCTAGAAGTCTATTTATGTCACACAGTGAGTGATTTTGTTTTTCCTGATTGTGGCCATCAGAATGAAACTGCAGTCCTGGGATTAATAAGCCTCTCTCAATCTGTCATGGTTAGACTCAAAAGCGACAAAGCCACAAGGAAGGAGTCAAGCAGCAACCGCCTTTGGTTCATGACAACAGCTCCAAAGTCAACCTAAGGGTGCAATTATTGTGGGAAAAAAAATGCCTGATATCTAACATCTTATTATTCAAAAAACAAAGAATAGTGTCTTAAGCGTAAATAATGATTACCTTCATTATTATTTTTGGTCGAAAGATTAAACATTTGAAATATAAAATGCTGGAGTATATTTTGAAAAAATGTCCATCCCATATTAGACTCTGTAAATCTTCACAACCGAGAAACTGCAATCATCAAAGGTTGCATTTTTGAAACTTGAATATATATTAAATGATTCTGATAAATGTTCTGTCTCGTCTTTCGAGGTCAAATGCTTCACTCTTTCCTCCAGAAGCATTAAAGCAAAGCAATACCATTTGAGTTTACTTGTAATCTCCTGTCAGTATGTGGATGCATGCATGTGTTTATTTCAGTCTACACTATGCACACCCTGTTTAAGGGCTAATTACATTTGCACAGTCCAGAGGTGCTCCATTGTCGTCTTGTGAGACACCTCCTCAACACAATGGCAGAAAAGAAGATATGTTGAGATCCGATAATGAAGCCTTTAATTGTGCTGCTATCTGTAATAAATGCGCAGAGAACATACAAAGTTTAAAAAGTGCACATGTTCCAGAAGGGACCGTACATGCAGCTCAAGGTTAATCTTGTTTATTAGCATGTGTGTTGTGGGAACACACACCCTGGCATGCACTCATACAGTGCAGTGAGGACCACATCAGATACAGAGGAGCAGAGCGAGACACAGAGAGGGAAGCACAGTTGACTTCCTCTGTCGTTATTCACACCTGCAGTAGGATGCAATCTCCATAGCAACAGGACTTGGAAACACTGTGCAGAGTTGATATTTGAGGTTGCGATCTTTAATACTCCCTTTCTCTATCTTTTTTACTGCAGTGTTTTGTGGAGATGCTTTTCCCTGCTTAACCTTTAATTTGCTTTGTGACAACACTGAAAAAGATCCCTCACTCATCAATATGCCATCTGTAAATAATCATTGATGGGAAACGGTCAGTCCAAAGAGTATCCAAAGGGGAGCACAAACAAAATGCCAGTTCAAGTTAACTAAATCTCAGTTACACCAATTTATTTTAGGCTTTGTCATATCAACATGCTTGCTCACGTTAAGGCCAAGTGGGCTTCCTCAAACTGAAGATCAGGCTATTTATTAAACGGTCAGAAAATACTTCTATGAGGCTAGTTGGCTTTGAGGTTTGACTGGGAGGTACCATGGTTTTGATCCTCTGGTGATGCCGATGTACCTCCTAGTCAAACCTCAAAGCGAACTAGGCTTATAAATTGTCTTTCTTTTCTGTTTTATTTTCCGTTTCTTTTCTGATCTGAGGGAGACCAGAAGGCCGACATTTATAGCAAGCATATTGATATGATATATTGTGATTATATGTTTTGGGTTGGTGCACAACAAACTAATAGACTGGGTAGACGTGTCCACTCCATGATCTTACAGTCCAAATTAAGCTCAGGAGCAAGCTGGGACAAATAATTGATTTCCTGTCTCCTGGCTACCTCAGCCCCGGTTTATTGCAAAGTATCCTAATATGTGGACCTAGCTCAAGCTTGCATATGTTATGCTTTTGCACAGTTAACCATTTCACAGTCATGGACATACTTTGACAGTCAGAATCATATGTGCATTTGAATCTACATTCATGCACCCAGCAGTGAGGTTAGCAGGTTATATGTTCATCTAAGTTTTGACCAGTAAACCGACTAAGTCAGCAGAGAAGATATCTTAAATTCTAAATGGATCAAAGAAATTCTGTAGCACTAAAGGGAATTCTTATTTGATGATGATGATGATGATGATACTGATGATGATGATGATGATCATGCCTTCCTGGTATTATACTATGTATTGATTAAGAAAATAATTTTAGACCCTCACACTAGGCATGCATAAAGGTGTAATTGATTAAACCTCTACAACCACCCAATAACGTTGCTATGAAAGCATAAAAGAGGAGCAAATATAAAAAGTTGATTTTTATTGAAAAATATACATTACAAAAACAGATCTTAAAACCATTTACAGTTTGCATTCTTTATCCCTCTTAATATTAATATGGCAGCATGCAGTTTCTGCACTCAAGAAATGCCTCCTCATCATGTGCTAATAATGAGCCCGTGGCCACCCAGCCCTAAGTCCTGGGCAATGGTTAACCTGACACTGCCATCTTGTGGTCATGCAACAGGAAATAATATTTAATAGATAGATAATCCTTTAATAGTCACATAAGCACAACATAGTGAAATTATTTATCTGAATTTGACCCATGCACCCTACAACAAGTAGACCCTGGTGGGAACCAGCTACCTTACAATCTTCCAATTTTGAGACGGGTGCTCTACCCACTGACCCACAGCCACCCAGATAGATAGATAGATGGATAGATTTAAACCTTATTAATGTTTATATTATATACATTTATATTATATACAGTTTTATATATATATATATATAGACACATATATACAAATACAATTATATACATACATATATATACATATATACACACACCCATCAATATGTTTATATATAAACATATATAAACAGAGACAATGTGTATTATAGGCTGTTTGTTCATGTGTTATCATATAATAAGATATGACACAGCTACATTTTTCTGTGTTCTACGTTTTCTGCCTCCTGAAAACACAGAAAAATGTAGCGTTTTTCATATCTTATTATATGATAACACATGAACAAACAGGGTGTTATTACAACTTTACTAACGGTTTGCACCTCTTATGAATGGTAAATAGGTGCATTCACACAAATTCCTATTGGTGTCTCTTGAATAGGATAGTTTTTGTAAAGGTGGTGTAAAGTTATGTTGACTTTTTGGGTAACTTTTTAGAATTCTTCTCTTCAAAAGGCGACATATTCATTTGCTCTCGTTTTTTTTTACAAGGGGAAAAAAAGGGACAACGGCAATAGTTCGTCATGAGGGACATCCCAAAATCCCCACCCTCCCACTGCAATCTGCCATTATCTTGCCTTTAGGCTCGGATTTTTAGACCCTCTCACAATAACTGTTTCTAATTTGACTCTTTCAAAGTGTAATTCTAGTAAAATGACAAAACAGTAAGCAACACTGAGCCACATTTTTGTACTTTACAAATCTGTTATGTCAGCAATATCTCAGATGAGATTTTGTCAGGGTCACAGATGTGGGGCAGATTATAACAAACAAAGTATGATCATCATACTCCTATACCTCATGACTTAATACTTCCTCTCTTTTATAGGATTTAAATTGTATGCCATTTCCTGTTACAGCCATTTTGTTGTCATAGACACAGAAGGATGAAAAAAGAAAAAAAAAACATCTCTTGTGTCCATAGCAACTGAGTCAGATTTAGCGCTGCCAAAATTCGTTTTGTCAAAAGTGTTCTCAGAGTTGTGAGATACAGTGTATGTGGATTGGACGCGACCATGGAGTCTTACAGAAAAAGCTGCCAATAAAGAATTTTACATACATATGCCGTAATATATTCTTTAGTTTAATATGCTAGGATCAAATCTAACCTGGTCTAAAGACTTAATCAAAATACTGCTCAGACATGTTAGATAAAGACAATGACGCAAAAGGCATGCAAATATCCATACACAGATTTAATCACCATATTCTCCTAATACTGAGGAATAGATGAAGAACAGATGCACAGTCTCCTGTTAAACTCGGCCAGATAAGAAGGGGCTTTTTCCCTGAAAACAGAGTGAGGCATCCTGAGGAAGCCTCTAATCCCCTTTAAAAATCTTAGTCAACTACTATAAATAGAAAGCATGCATGCTGCCCTCTCCTGGTGACAAATGTGATGTGCACCATACCACATGTTGAATGTTCACAGATCATGGGGTTTGCACTTTTAATTTCCCTGCAGCAATGATCAGCTGTGTATGTGTTTTGTAATGGTGAGGGGTAGCCTGTTTCAAGACACTGAAGACATGAATTCATCTCCTCATACGTAGGCCTGCGTCATCCGGCGGCCAGCCTATCCCCCATCCCCTCCGAGGCTCCACCGTCATTAATGGGATATACCTGGTCTCCAAAGGAAAAGTCTAATCAAGCCCCCACTAAAACAAGTGCTTCTTTTGTTTGCAGACAAAATAGCGGAATAGAAATTTCTGTTTGTTTTAGGCTAATCACCTATTGTTAATTAACAACTGAAAAATCATGACCCAAGAGGACACAGCAGGGGTCCAAGGTCACTCCAGGTTCCTTCCATTGGGATGTGACCTCATCAGAACAGCTGAGAGTAAGGCAGCAAAGATAAAGTGTGATAGGTGAAAAAAGGTGAATGCAGAAGCATCAAAGGAAGAAAGGAAAGCCAATTAATTTGACCAGATTTGGTGGCTTTCTCACCATTGGTTGGTCAGAATAGGAGTAAAAGCCATGCTTTTCCATCTTCCATGTCAAGGCATACTTAAATAGTGCATAAATTAAAACTGTAGTGCTGTCTGAAACTCTGCGGAAGTGCACTCTTTAGTGCGGACTTGTACACTCAAACTAGCAAGGTTAAGTACACAAGTATGCAATTTGAGACACAGCATTAGTTTTCATTCAGCAGGGGTTGTGTTTGACTTGACTCCAGAAACCACAGATTCTATGCATCGCATTACAGAAGCTAGAGACTCCCAGCGATATGTGATAATGTGTTCACTGACCTCTTGTTCATATAATCCCATCCTTTGTCCCCAGTGCAGCTGAGAGGAGACGAGTGAGGGTCTCTGTCATGTCAGTGTGGGCAGGATGCAACAAAACCACAACCCTTAAAAACTTTGACCAACCCCAGCATCACTCTGCATCTTATGTTTTATAGTACAAACTGGAGTGGATTTGGCTGTGGGTAGATTCGGTAAGGTGTCTATCAGTGAAACAGGAAAGGCAGAAACCAGACTGGTGTGAGATTTTCAGAGACAGAGAAGAGTGAAAAGGAATGTATGTGTGTTTGTTTTAATAGACAACCCTGCCCCTGCCTAAACACAGTGTGTGTGCGCGAGTGCGTGTTTGTGTGAAGGTCTGGTGCTGTCGATGGTGGGAATGCAGTGCAGCTAATCCCAGAAGAGAGCACAGCACTGTGGAGAAGATGCTTGGCAGATCTCCCCTCATCCGTGTGACTGCTGCTGGCGGCTGGTGTGGAGAAGAAATCCGGAACTGGATCAGAAAGTGAGCCAGCCGTGTTAAATTTGCACAGGACATTTCACATCGTGGGGAGGAACTAGACAGACATACCCAGCACCAAAGCATACAGAGTAGTCTGCTGTCCTTCCTCTGTTAACTACACGGTCAGGAGTGACTATAGATAACAGGCAGGAGGGTCAAAGCATGTCACGGTACTGGATGTAAACCCATCCAGTCTTAAATGTGTAGATGAATCACAACTCACTTCAGCAATTCTATTCCTCAAAATGTGAAGGCTGATTATTAATACAAACTAATTTCTTTCCTAGTTAGCATGTTCAACAATTTTAATTTTAATTTAAAGCAAACTCCCTTACAGGCGAATTGTGTTGTTTTAACAATACTTTCCCCTACCTGATGTAATTATTGTTAAGAATAATAAGTGAAAAAAAACATTACTACATCAAGGCTACAGCCTTTGAACAAATTATAATACCAGTATTGCTAGCACTGTAGAGTATTCCATTCCAGACTATTCATTTGAGTGGAAGCCTTCAGTTGCGTAGAATGACTCGGATTCCATGTGTACCGGTCCAATCGCGTGTTGCATTAATTGAGGAACTCTTCCAGCATGATTTTACAGACAAAATCAATCAAATTGACATTATTTTCTAGATCCTTCGACCAGCCGCTATGTCCATGCTGGCCGCAGATCCTTTGCGTTAAAGTCATAACTCAAAAACTATTTCACAGATCGTTTTATATCACCAAAGACCTTAGTTCGAGTAAGAACTAAGGTAAGTAAGGAAATTTCAGTTACTTATTTCCGCCATTATGCAAAGCTCTTCCTCCAAAAGATTTTGGGCCATAATATAACAACCATTCAATTTAATCTAAATTTGGTGCATATGAATGGACTTGAGCCGATGTATCGTGTATATATTGTATTTTACTCTAATAGTTCATATTTTACTCAATAAAGATAGCTATTTTATGATAAAAACATTTTTTGTACATAACTTCCTAACTTTTTTTTTTTTTAGGAAGCTTACAATAAAACTTATTGTTAACAATCTAAATTTCATTTATTATCATTTATTCACCTCACAGGAGGCCCTCTGAGAGAATGTAAAGAGACATGCAGAATTTTCTATGATTCAATGATTACTTTAATTCATGTAGTTGTTGCAAATTAAATGTGAAGTTTTGATTAGATTAAATGGTGGTCACACACACACACACACACACACATACATACATACATACACGTACACATACACACACACACACACACACACTATACCTTTTCAGATTAAATCATTTTGTTTCTTTTTCTGTAGGGATTTGAAAAATTAAATGTGTGGTGGGGGACACATTGCTGACCTTGTTGACCTGATGGAAGCAGCTGCTGCTAAAAAGAATATAAGCAGACCCTCTGCTCTTCCTGAAATGAGTGACTGAAAGAATCAATGAACATAACTACATGCTTCATGCTTTTATATTTTGCTGAACTGATTCCTGTAATGCAATTGATTTTGGTCTGGTTGTAAACTGTAATGATAGCTATTTTAGTTTAACTATATGCATCATTTTTATTCATTTCTATTTCATTTTCACTTTTAGATGTTAAGTCACTAGAACATTTTGAACAAAATCCAAAATATAACATCGGATCCAAATTATGTGGGCATTCCGTCCAACCAGCCAACATTTTTTTCATAAATTAGTATAGGTGATGATCTTTGATGATTTTTCTTTAAAATTGACCCAGTTGACAGAAGTACGTGGATGATAGAGACAATAGTGGAAGTAAATGTGTTTCATAAGCTAGAGTCTAAAGCAAATCCTTGATCCAAATTCTGATTATTTCCTGGTGTGAGGATATATTGATTCTCTGACACCTAATATACATTAGGATGTGTTTATATGTACACATGTGACACGTGAACATTTATTTAACATTCAATTAAAACATTCAATTAACATATAATTTAATCATTTAATTTAAATTAACACACTATTTGATTATTTAATACCATAACTATGACAAATTTCGGTAAACCACACTTAAAAGATAGGTAATTACCATAAATATAATGTTAATAGTTGGGAATTTTGGAAACATGCTTTTTTTTCTTTCTAACAGTGGTTTGTAAAAAGCTGTACACCTAATATATATATTTATTTTATTTAAATTTCTATAATATATCATATTTAGCAGTATCTCCCACTTTTTTTTCAACTTTAAAATGTCTGTTCGTTTGAGCTGCTGTAACGATTGAATTTCCCTTTTGGGGATTAATAAAGTATCCATCTATCCATCCATCCATCCATCCAATGCTGAAACACTCGGACAAGGAGAGGTATCCATGTTATGTCTGACCATTGATGGGCCCAACGTTCTTTCTTAAGGACCTAAGATAGCCTGAACTGGTAGATTGGCTCTGACACTGTAAGCATATTATGGATCTGAATGACGAGATTCTGGGATGAGGCTCGCACCGGAGTGTGACGGGATCTTCTCTGGTATATCATAAACCCATATATTTAAGAAAGACAACTGAGAATCCCCGAGTTAATTTGTTTTCTTCAACGGGATCTGACTGTTATTTGACAAATTTTCACCTAAGCTTTAGTATCTCATCCTGCGTCAAACTGAACCGGTTCCAACAAGATAGGCTATCTTAAACAAATGCATATTGAACAGGTAAGAAAATATTGTTGAATGTTAGGGTTGTAAAACATAATCAGCAACATTAAAATTTCTATATATGTTATATAAAAAGGAAAAATCGGAGCATAAAACTGTCAAGATGATGAATTATCCAATAAAGAGGAAAATACCATTAAACCAGATTTAACAGAACTGTAACATAACAGATTTATAAAGAGAGAAAGCATTTAAAAAATGGATTCACATATGTTCCAAGTGCTTGATTGGGTCTGTTTTATAACCTCTCTAGTTTTACCTTAAGCAGAAAGGTGACTGGGTTCTTGCGGGCTCAACTTCCGCTTGGATCTGCAGCTGTGGTCCAAGACAATTGAGTTACCTATAAGGCCTCTAGTTCCACAATTTACTGAGCTATCTAAGATAAACACAGAAAAATATGTATGTTAAAAAAAAGGTATATATGCAGTATATATACAGTATATATATAGTCAGCATCAGTCAGCACTTATTCTCTCCTATTGTATCTGGACTATTTTTAGAGTTGAACCTTTGAAATCTGACCATACTTTACAAGCTGCTCTTCAGAAAGAGAAAACAAACACCTTAAAGGTAGTGTACTGACACCCTGCCCTCAGATAAACACTAATATGATCAAATTATTACTGTTTTGTCCTTGCTGCATAATTTCAAAATTAAAAAGTGATTACTGGTGAATTCAAATGTAATTGTTAAACAGATGAAAGGAAACAAGAAAAGCATAACAAAATATTGTAAACCTCAACAAACTCCGAATAATTGGTTTTTCAGTTGCATCATTTTTTTTTTTTGTTTTATTCTTGTTTCACAGCAAAGCCCTGCCCCGAGGCATCTGTCTGTTTTTCAGTTAGCAGAAACGACTTGATGAATTTTCATGAACCTTGGTGTGAGGGTTGGGCATGTTGCAAGAGACGACCATCACATTTTGGAGTGGATCTGAATTTGGAGTAGGAATTTCACCTTGTCTAACATTGTGGTAAGCTAAAACCTTAAAAACAAATTTTTTTGTACATGGCATGATAAGGTTTGTATGGCACTTTTGTTTTTCATTAACTACATAATAGATTACCATGAACGTGGATGGGAGGAAAGCACATGTGCCAGGGAAGAACCCATACAATTCTTCAGTAAATCCTGAAAAAGGGGACTCTCCCTTTAACATAGCTATTAATACTTTTTAGAATTTTGATTTGACTGATTTCATTAAATGAAGGAGGACTGTTGGGCCCTAGTTGATAATACGTCTTCTAAATGATAGTGACAGTGAAGGTAATTCTCTTTTATGACAGTGTAATGACGTTGTCGTTACTATGTGAAAAACTCAATCCCCTTGTGTCAGTACCACAAAGACTGACACAGACACAATGAAAAGATAATCTCAGTACTCATTTTCAACCAGTCAGAGACAGGGCAGAAGCAGTGATAAGGTGGAGCCAGGGTGACATAAAACTGCTCATAGACGTGCCCTCAAAGTTATCAGCCTGTTGGATGCAGATGCCAAATAGACACTGAATGGACAAAGACTGCTGCTGGAAAGTATTTTGTTTCTGATGATGAAGTGATGCAGCGACCAGCTTCTTTTGAGGTCCTATGCGTTTTTTTTTGATAATCCACTCTGGCGACAAAACTTTTCGTAAATATTCTGGAAGACTATTTTGTGGCGGTAATATGAAAAAGATTTGTTTCAAAGTTTTGCTTAGTCAGGTCCGGTCAGTTTATTTTTTCATTAATGGTTCATAAGAAAATGCTGTGCAGGTTATCATGTTGTTGAGCACATCTCCTTATCACTTTTCCAGCCCAGCTATGTATCAAATGTTTGTTGGACGGAGAACTGATAAGGGTATGTGTCTGACATTTTCCATCATTCTGGACTGGCCCTTTGAATTAAACCTTTATCTGTCATTGTACCATAGTATTGCTGAGGATAGAAAACCTCATAAATCTAATAGGTGATACGTTTTTTCTTTTTTTTTTTGAATATTTTATAATTCTCTCTGTGTTAAAAATATTTTTGACATGGATATCATAATATAGTATAATAATATCATATTCTAATATCATCTAATATCAAACGTTTTGCTTAAATATCAAGATTTCACCCAGCTGAAGCTACTGTCTTATGCATGCTTGTTAAATTCCACATCAAGCATAGGCATTTTTGTAATAAATATTAACTTCGTTGGTTATTTCAGATCAGCTATTTTCAAAATCACATCCTTGGTCATTGCTCATTATGAGTGCCGGGTTAGATATGGTGATATATTCTCAGACCATCATTTTTATCAGGTTTGGCACGTTTCACCGTTTGCTGATGAGGGTTACATCTACTTTCACACACAAATGCCACAGGTACAACCATAATTTGTTTTTGGGTGAATGTGTGAATATTAGTGACTCCAATCCGTTCAATGTCTGTTTCTCTTATGTCCTCTAGTAGGACCTTTGAAGGTCTGCCTTGTTCCCAAAGAATAATTGCAAAAGGTTTATAAAATGTGCTGAAACATATTGTACAAAAATCCACATGCAAAATTCAGTGACTTGTTTGAAAAACGCTCCATAATGCTGGTTTCTGAGAACAGATACTGTGTTGCACTGTAGCTTAATTCAGAAATTCAGAAAGACCACTTTTATCTCCTTGGTCACCAAATCTAAATTTATAACATTCATTTCAGGAGTTCAAACAACTCTTACCACCCAAAACACTTCTCTGTAGAGAGGAGAAAGTTTTCACTAGGTTTCTGTCGCTGCATTATTCAATCATTTATTCATGCATTCATTCGCTATACCTGTAACTGATAATCCTGGACAGGGGGTGTGGTGAGGGGCTGGAGCCTTTCCCGGCCGACCTTTTGCCGAGTACAAACTGGACAAGTCGTCAATTCATCACTGGTTTGACACATAGAGACAGAAAATCATTCACTAGCTTACTAACATTTTCATTAAAAGAAGGGAGTCGTAAAGTTTTATATATTAAAGGTATGTTTTTTTAAATGAATTAATATGCTGTAAAAAGAAATGAAGCAAAAGTCTATCCATATGCCTAACAAATGTGTGTCATCTATTCCTACACAGAGATATATCCCTACCTCCAAATTTTCTGGATAATCTGTGAGTTTGTCAAAATTCCTGCTGAACCTAACATAAAGCTTTGACTCAGCTTCAAGAATAATGACGTCATGTTTCATTTCACTGAATCAAATTGTTTTGCCTTTATGCTTTGTTGCAATGCAAAACTGGGTGTTAATAGTACGTAGAAAAGAGCCCAATGCACACAATACTTCTGTACCGTTATAGGCTGCAGCTGCAGCAGTCGACACAAGAGGTCCTTATTCCACTACTTTTGCAGATCGGCTCAGTGCTTGTCAGATCTGGGGGGATTTTGCACACACAGGAAACACATACACAGCAATGATACAGCCTAAGCCTCTTTAATGACATCCCTCAGAAGAGCAGACGCAATCACCTTAGATTAGCCAAATATAATACAATGACCATCGATCCTATCAAATATGTAAGGTCAGCCAATGTCACCTGAAGTAGATGTGTGGAAACGGGGAACACAGGCTCAGGGATTATTAACCTGTGGTTTAAGCACCATCATTTGTCATATAAAGCACCCTTCAGCTCTGTTCTGTCTGATTTTGTTGCCAAATCTTTGTCATGTCTTGACGTACAAGTGCAAGGCATAGCCTAAACCATTCCAAAAATAGCTCTTACAATCATATAAACAATAAAGACAGTAAGATGTTATATAAAAGTATGCATCTTGGTTATCATTGTCAATTTAAAAGATAAAGCACTGCTTGTTGCCCAACAGTTAAATGTTTGATTTCAAAGGATACTGCTTTGGGGGTCCATATTTTAACCACATGCAGCCATGATCAATTACACACAAATAGTGTATTCATTGCGTGATTGTTATTTTTTTTTAACTTAATTTCTGACTAAAAGATATTACCAGTTGAGTAATGAGCACAAGGCCTACCTAAATGTCACCATCCCGATCAATGCTCTCCTGTTACATAACCTTCCTTCTAATAGGAGCCATTGTAAATATGACTTGAAATAGTGAGCCAAACCTGGAAAGCTTTGGCTCATCCTTTCTATTTTCCTGGTAACTATGGAAACTATGTTTTTCAATTAAGAATTTTAGTTTGAATTTCTGGCACACTGGGATAAATATATTATTTTCGCACTCCCGGAGATGTACATCTCTAAAGTCCGAGTCTGTCAAAGCTTAGGCAAATAAATAATACTAACAATTAGCTAAATGGCAGTGCGTCAGCCATCATCGCTGCGTCTGATTCCACTGTTTTATCCTATATTCACATGTTTTCTGCTTGTTGTTTGCAACTGCATATCCTTGTTTCTAATTAAAGGTTGACCGCGTGATGACGACATGAGGTACTGGGGGAGAGGCATTCTGTGATCTGTGATAGTCAGTATGGATCTAAAGCTCTCTCTTTAATTAGACACAAAGACGAAAACCCATCACCATGACGACACAATAAAAAGCAGAGGCGAAGGAAGACGGGTTGGTGTGCATCTCTGGAAGCAGAAAGGGCACTGCGTATCACCATACATTTGGCTCTAATTCTGTGATATGATCTCTGTGTACTATTAATATCTGCTTCTAATTTATTTTGACACAGTATTCAAATAAGCTGCGACCACATCGTGACGTGTAATATTCTTTTGTATGTATGGCGCTCCACGCAGGTCATGATACCGTCAGTTAATTAAAGGTGATTATGCCAAGGATAATGAAGATATGAAAAATGGCCAGCTCAAGATCTTTTGAAGGAGGAAAAATGATGAGAGATGAGGCACACCTTACATTGAGTGGGTAACACATCCCCATCATCTCAAGACCACCCACTGATGCATAGAGCTCCCTGCTACCATCTGTTACCATGTGCTGACTGTTTACCCATGCATCCATTGCCTCCTAAAATGTACAACAAACCCATATTTTTTCCGACCTGCATCATCAAACCATGACGGGGAACTTGTTCAATGACAGATCCATTGAAACAATCCCGGGGTGGGTACAAGGAACCCGTAGAAGTAGCCCAGCAATTAGTTTTTGGAAAGCAAATCTGCGCCTGCTGGGACTGGTTTGTATCCATCTGCTTAGTA
This sequence comes from Lophius piscatorius, assembly GCA_009660295.1. Lineage (NCBI taxonomy): Eukaryota > Metazoa > Chordata > Actinopteri > Lophiiformes > Lophiidae > Lophius > Lophius piscatorius. The sequence goes on along the minus strand of VRLP01006171.1, from coordinate 11,365 downwards.
TGGAGCTCAGCAGTTACTATGGCTTGACACACGGAAAAAACGACTGGTGCAACTAATTGCTGCGAGCGCTTATGTCAGAGTCTTACTCACAGGAGGAATCTGTGATACAGAAGATGAGGCTGCATGGCTGTAACTCCAAAACAACAGTTTTGAAAAAATTAGGGTCAATCCGGAAAACCTATCCTTTGTGTATACATGTCGTGCCAATAATTAGAAGAATACCCAAGAGGCCAGGATTGAACCTACAAATTTATTCAGCTGACTCCTCATTGAAATCCCATGCAACTCCATATTAGATTCTGAGCTCGTTAAAATTATTTCCCTCTTACAAATTGAGTTTTGGAGGTCCCAAGTGGTCCCCAGCAGTGTCACAGAGCAGTGGCACTGTATTTGCATTTTCCTTACTTCTTGTGTAAAGGAATGATGACAGGACCTGGAAAGGGGGTTTGTGAGCAGTATGCCAGTGACATCTTGATGCCTCTATGCGTCAGCTTTTACAGGAAGTCTGGAAAAGTGCTAATCAGAGATGTGCTAACATACATATACATAGTTTTGATTTCATGTCTTTCATCACTATCCAGGTAACTATAACAAGGCGAAGAACAGCAACACAGAGGAACGAGTGAAACAACCAATTTAGTTTTTTTCTAGCAATCGGCTACATGAAAAAATCCCTACTCCATTGTGTTTTATTGAAAAGTTCAAGCAAGGCCAAAGAGTCACCTCCAGAATGCATCACCTTTGCTATTCACAGTATTGACCATTCACAATCCAAATGGTAGATCAATTGACAATTTAAACTGCCAATGACATAAACAGGGAGGTGAACAAATTGTTTGAGCCCCTGAAAATGTAGAGAAAGAGATGAAAAAGCTAACTTTTCTGAAAAGCTTAATCAAGCTGTAACACAAATGCTAATCGACTGTGATTCCAAATGAACAGCTGCCTGTGTGATTATTATTAATAATAAAGGATAATGGCGATGCCTAAACCGTAATATGAAAGGAGAAAAAAGTAAAACAGTTAGTGACGTCAGTAATTTCTGCTATGGAATGCTCTTTTTATCTTAAGATAAACATTATCTTAGCTGGAACCCATTTTGAGGGTTTTTAGTCAACCAATATGATTTAAAACATAATAGATTCAATGTAAAATGCTATTCAACAGAGACAAAAACTACATCCTTCAATAGATAGAAAGCCTTTATAGTCATTGTATTCTGGAGTACAACAAATCTAGAGTGTAAATCCTTAAGGTGCTTCAAGGAAACAAAAAATATAATATAAATTGCATGGTACATTAGCCACAAACAGTATAGAACATGCGGTTGTTATGATCATAAGAATATCAAAGCTAAGGTAAGTCAAGTTTATTTGTACAGTACATTTCAACAACAAAGCAATTCAAAATGCTTTACAAAATGTGTATAAAAAAACATTTAAACTAAAGAAAAAAGAAAATTAAGAGGTTAAAATTAATTAAAGTGAAATTAAAAGCTATTAGAAATACAATAGTTATATTTACAGCGTAGTGTAATAACTGAGTTATTAATTGATTGAATAAGAGCCAGTGGCAAACGGAATTATTTTCAACCTAGATTTCAAAGAACTGGAGTTTTAGCAGAACTGTATTTTTTATGGGAGTATCTTTTAGATAGAAATGTGGAATAGAAGTGGAAAAGATGAAGAAACAGTTTGTGAGTTGCACAACTGAATGCGTAACAAACTGTAGAGTAAAGATCTACTGCATCCATCTATATATATAATAATTACATAAAATCTCCATACTGTTCAATCAGATCTACCAACAGTCTTGTTCTATTCTTGTTTTTCAGGAGGTGTGTCCTGTTTTATGGTTTTTCCCTGAATGCTCTCGTGATTTTGCTTGCCATACACTATCTATAAATCGTATGCATTTTCTAGTTTCCAGGTCAAATGGACTGTATGTACTTTACTTGCAACCTGTCACTTTTAGCAACCTGGAAACCCACATCGCAGTTCAAGGGGCGTGTGTGTTGATCTCTGTGCAGGCTGCTTCAAATGTCAGGGCAATATGTTGTTCCCTCCAAAAAATTAAAAACACTACCTCCACCTCCCTGCTGAGACATAACACTCCTGTATTGGACATCTCAATAATGGCAGGTATGAATTGAATCGATGCCTCACAGAAGCAGTCGCAATACATTACAACCTACATGAAGAGAGGATTTTCTTTTCATTACAGATACATTGGATCGCATTAATCATAGATGAGTTGACCTTGCAAACTTGTAAACCTGTTAAACTGTGTCAGGGTGATAACTATCCATGAAATATAAAACAACCCAAATACATCAACAAAATAAATAATTAGATGTTGTAAAAATGTTGTAAAAACATTAAAAAACGTCCACTTAGGTGTTGATTGTAACCCAGTCCATTTGTGCTGAAAGGGGTTATAGCACTGTAAATCTTCGTAATCACGGAAACCAGGGTAATTCAAGCAGACTTGCATTCGTTTTTTTATTCAATCGAAAACATGCTTATCATAGGAAAGCCAGCTGCACCACTGGCAAGTAGAATCTGATCATTTGATGTCATATTTGGGTGTGAAGTAGCTCTGTGGGAAGAATGTCAGCACAAGACTGGATCAGCTCCTCCCTCCACTTTGAAACATCAAACAGTCTATAAATAAAAAAACAGCACAACTCCCAGCATCTTCTACCGTTTCATGCAATCAGTCGAGACTACTGCAGCCCATCTAGAAAATGCACTCGGTTTAATTCTCATTCCTGCTCGACCCCACCAACTAAAATCCAAGGACAGCTCAGCAATGTGGATGAGCCTCACACATCCTCATAGCCTCAGCACTTATGCTACTTCCTTGTGCTTAATATCTGCAATAAAATGCAGTTTCTATTTCTGGCTCTCATCAGTTCTGAAAAATGAAGCATCATTTGGAAAAGCTGGTAAATGCCTGGATTTGGAAGAATCTGCAGCCTTACAAAGCAAATCAGTGAGCATATGTAGACCTGATGTCGACTCTTTGAAGGCATTTCACCAGCTGTGGGGTTTTGTAAGATATCTTAAGAAATAGCTCAAGCTATTGGGAAACATGATTGATCACTTCCTTGAATCTCAATAATTATATTAACTGATGAAGCGCAACAGCTTATCTTAGCTCAAGAATGTATCAGGAGGAAAAAGGTGAGCCTGACTTCAAAATTTCTTTTGTATGAATTAAACAAATAAGTTGTAAGAAGCTAGTGAGTGATATTTTGAGTAAGTGATGGATTGGATGGATTTTTGTCAACCCCACTTTCAGGTTTTCTGCTATGTTCGGGTGAAAAGCTGCTGGTAGGTACAAATATTTACCATAAACACATGGGGTGAGTGGATATACATTGCAGTGGCAAAAGTCACAGAACAAACAAATGCTATGCAATGTTCGGTATTCAACTCCATCCTTTATTATTAATCCCCTGATATGTGTATGAATTGACTCGAGGAGATTTTTTTTGCATATATCACATTTTATTCTAATCTTTTAAAGAACTTAGTCACAGGGGGAGCCTTTTTTACGAAAGACACTGTTTTTCAGACATGACTTCCTAAGCGTTGGTCTGATTTTGTCCATATTCGGTGCATGTGAATTGTCTGGAGGAGATATATCTTTCATATATCAGATTTTATTCTAAATCCCCAGGTTGACCTTTTTTGAAATTATAATATATAACATAATTTCCTCACAATTGGTCTGATTTAATCCAAATTGTGTGTGTTGGTGCTATGTTGAATGAATTACATTTAACTGAAAAGGGAGAACTTTTTCCTTCTTTTTTTTAAAATACTGTGGACATATCTTCACATTTGATTTGAGGAGTTCAATGAGGGGGTTTGCTTGTACAACGCAGGGGATGAGGGACTTTCAGGGATATAACCTTTCTGTATGGGACGATAGCAAAGGCCTAATTGAACACGTGAAGTTCCCTGTGATCATTTTCAGCTAGGTTTTTGTTACTCAAGGCAACATATTTTCTAACAAATTGAAATAATGTAATAATGATAATGTATACTTATGTTTATGATGAGTATTTTACAGGAAAACATTGTGAAATTAAAAACTCTGCCATGACCCCTCCTTAATGAGGAGATGACAGCACTTGTTAGGCGCAGTTCAAAAAATAATTTAAGAAATTTGTTGTATTACGTGTATTTTATGTCCCCCATAATTTTATTATATGGAGAAATTGCTTTATATGGCTTATGATTTAAACTATGCACTGAGTAAAACATGGTGAACCACAATTATTTATGAGAGGCAGGGTAACCCTGGACAAGTTGCCAGTTCATCGCAGGGCTGACACATACAACTACACACTTAGTCACACGTACCACAGTCACACTTACTCCTACGGGCAATTTTGTGTCACCAATTCACCTGTATCACATGTTTTTGGACTGTGAGAGGAAGCTGCAGTTCCTGGAGAGAACCCACGCAGACACAGGGAGAACATGCAAACTCTGCACAGAAAGGCAGGCAGATGTGGATTTGAATCCGGTACATTCCTGCTGTGAAGCAGCAGCGCTAACCAACGCACCACCGTGCCGTCCTAATTATGTTCATATACATGATTAAAATCATCATTTGACTTAATAACCCACACATTACTATACAAAACAAGAACAGGAAACCTATAATTTATGTGATGATGTATGGAAATATGTACAGGATATAATTACAGTTAAGGATACTTTTTAAAGCACAGCAGTCTTCATTTTATTTACTGATTGCCACATTCTAAAAGCTGAAGAGGTTTTTTTTAGATTACTATTTGAGTGAGAGAGGTGTAATGACAGCTAGCACAAGCTAACACGTCATTATTCTAACAAAAGATGCTTGATAAGATGAAGGATTTCTTTTCTATTTGGACATCTTGGGCATGACAATTGACTGTCACAACACAAGTGTACTGCATGTGCTGCAGAGATGCTTTCAGAAACTGATTGTATTGTGACACTGCGTGGTGGTCTCGGCTGGATGTGTGGCATGGCGTGGTGGTCATCTCCCCTTAGAGACATGATCAGAGCGCCGCTTCTCTCTAATGATGCTATTCTGGGATGACTCACCTCCCAGCTGACAAGACAGTGCTTTATTAGTTTCCTCAGGATAAACGTCTACCTTTCCACTCCTTCCAAAGCCACATATCAAGGGTCTGTGGCGACATTGTCATTTATTTGGTTTCTTTTTAAACCATTTCCCTGTGTCTCACTGAGCTTCTCCACGCACCTGGTTATACATGGCTGATCACTGATCAAGCTAAACCCCATCTAACAATGTGGGCACAACAACAACAGCAGCTTGACGTTAACATCTCATATCCAGTGTCTTATCATCATTTATAAATTTAGCCACAGCAAACGTAGTATCAAATCATATCTATCTCTTTAAATGTGTGTGGCACTGTGCAGGACTCGACATAATAGTAACATACACTGAGCAGCCATAACATCAAAACCACCTGCCTACTATTGTGTACGTCCTTTTTGTGCCTCCAAAACAGGTCTGCGATGCACTGTGTTATGCCTTTCACTGAGAACTGGCATTCATTTTTTCAAAGATTTGTTCTACAGTTTGTCTTTGGGATTCGACAACACACGTCAAAGAGCAGCCATGACCCTGTTGGCTTACCCGCCCTTCCTTGGACCACCTTTGTAGGTACTAGCTACTGCAGACCAACACCACTAAACAAGACTTGGAGTTTTGGAGATGGTCTGACCCAGTCGTCCAGCCATCACAATTTGGCTCCAGTCAAATTTGCTCAAATCCTTATATTCACCTCCTTTTGGAGAGCTCTTCAGCGACAGGCTCCTTCACCCCAAGTGTGTGAATGAGCGATATCGCCGATCTTTCCTTCCTGCAGCAGTCAGACTATTCAACCAGCACTGCTAGTAACACACACACACCCACACACACACACACCCACACACCCGCACACACACACACGCACACACACACACACACACACACACACACACACGCGCGCACACACACGCCTCACTTGCACTTTGCACTATGGGACAGTATACTATTAAACATGTCCACATTTCAACTGCACATTTAATTTAATTTAATTTCATTGTATATAATGTTATTCTGTAATATGTTCTTGCTGCTGTAACACTGCAATTTCCCCGTTGTGGGACTAATAAAGGTTTATGTTATCTTATCTTATATTATCTTATCTTTTCCAGCTCGTCAACTTCAAGGACAAAAATTCCCTTTCAGCCTAATGTGTCCCAACCACTGACAGGGAAACTGTAACCAGATAATCAATGTTATTCTGATTTCTCCTGTCAGTGTCTAGAGTGTGAGCTGATCTGTTTAATGTAATATAATACTATCATTATTCTAATTTATGAAAGTTTTATAGGCATCAATTGTAAGATAGCACATGCTGGAATAATAACAGTATTATGTCACGTTTAGCTCCATAAAGTGGTTAAAAGGTGTGTTTTTTCCCCCCAAGATTTTCAGCAATATCTATTACCTTTGCCATAGTAACTTTTCTTAAAAATAATTATTAAACAAAAGGTTGATGTTAAATCTATATGTTAAATGCTAAGTGTAAATTTAAATATGAGGTGTTGATTTAAATATTAAAACTAAAGTTTGAATCCTAATGTTAAACATACATCTAAATGTTAATGTTTTTGTAACTTTTGTTCCTTACGGATTTGAATTTATGTGCTTGACTGTAAAACATCTATTTAAGCACTGTGGTTCAAGTTTCTGAAAAATGTTGATTAGTTACACTTACTAAGTCCTTCATTTGAAAAAAGTTAATTAAATGACTGATAACTTATAAGGCTAAGAAAAGAATGCTGTAACAATGTTATTGTATTCTATTTTATTTCAGTGACCTCTTTTGGAAGGTTGGCATTGGCTGCGACCGTGGGCAAACCACTTGTATGTAGAAAGTGTAGAAAGTGTGTACGTCGTTGATTTTGTCTTTTATTATGTCCTCAACAAAAAAGAAAACTATGGTAAATAATTTCTTTGAATATTTTATTTCTTTGGGACTTTCTAAATTTACCATAAAATGACAAAGTGTTTGGTAAAGCATGTTTTTAAACATTTTTTTTTTTTACCCTAATTAGACTGCTTCTTGTTTGTAGCATTTTATAAAATTCTATTTAGTAAATCATCAAATGCATTAATATGCCCAAAAACTTATGGAATATGACTTTCCTATGGTTAACGCTTCCTCCTCATGGAACGCTTCCTCCTAACATGTAAAAGGGACCCCTTTTACATGTGGTGTCCCACAGGGCTCCATTCTTGGACCTGTACTCTTTGGGATTTACATGCTGCCACTAGATCATATCATAAACATGTTCAGTCATATTTTTCAATAAGGAATAGAGACTCAGATTGCGCTCAACCAACAGTTGAGCAGGATAGTACAGGGTTAACGCATTTTCCATAGTTGCATATTTACTCTCTAGATTTGTTTTCTATCCGCTGGCAAATTAGTTGGAATATCTTGCTGACAGACTACCTGACAGTGGTGACTTATAAGAAGTGAGATGCCGAACATCTTTGCCTTTTGTCGCTATTTTTCAGTTGTACCGAGGTGACAGAAGTTGGGGTGGAACATTTCAAATCGAGCCTCGATGGCTTGGTTAGAGTGACTTGAATGCCTACAGATGCACCAGGATATTTGACAACTATCTTTGTGCAAACATATCACTTGGCTTCAAAATGTTGGATTTGAAGCTTTTCGCTGCAACTCTGGGACCGGACACAATTCTTTTTTTTCTAATTTCTAATTTGTCATTCTGCGCAGCTAAAAAAACTTATAAACTTGACCTTTCTACCATAATCATCATCACTCCTGTTGAAGAGGTCACTAAAATGGAAAGTATAGTCAAAGCGTCTCTGCAGCTCCCCAAAATGAACTAGACAGCCAGGGTATATCCCGGCAAAATCCCCAATCCCCTTCGTTGTACAAGCAATCCCCGTTATTGAGCTCCTCAAAATAAATGGGAAGATATTTCCACACCATTTATAGTAAGAAGAAAAGCTCCCTGAAGTGAGTCAAATTAAATTATGGGTAAAGTATGATATAAAAACGATTGAGCTTCTCGAGTGCATTCATATGCACCAGATCTGGACTAGATCGGATCAGTGGTTGATAAATTAGTGCTTAAAACTTTTGGCTGAAAACCTCATCATACTATCAGAAATATACTAACGACCTTTCCCTAAATCAATCAAGTTCTTCTTCCAAAGTCAATGGGGATATAAATGTTGAATGAACCGTGAAATAGTTTTTGAGTTATGTACAAAAAAACAGTGTTTTTCATTAAAAAAGCTCCCCGTTGTTAGTAAAATATGACCTTCTTGAGTACAATATGATACTTACATGATAGATCAAGCTAATTCACCAACACCAAATTGGGACAAATTTGGACAAAATTGGACAAACGGTTAAGACATTTTTCCCTTAAAACTGTTTTTTGTAAAAAGCTCCCTCTAGTGAGTAAAATATGAACTATTAAAGTAAAACACAATGTATACAAGACAGATCTCCTCTAGTCGATTTATATGCACCTAATTTGGACTTAATCAGACCAACGGTTGAGAAATGATTTCCAAAAACATTTGGAGATAAAGCTCCCCCTATTGTCTAATATGAATATATAAAACAGACCTTTCGCAAAATGAATCCACTTCTTCCTTGCACTGAGGTCTATGAGTTGAAAATGATCCATGGAATAGATTTAGGTTATCGCGTCAACACTATGTGTTTGTGTTCGTGACATTAATTCAGCTGCAGTAATGCTTCTTTTCACAGCAAAGGAAGAATGCAGGTGTTGGTACTGCAGATCGACAAAGTCAACAGAATGAGTCATCAAATGTCTTCAGCACCAGAGATCGCTGCTGTTTGTTTCCTACTGACAATCAATGCTGTTCCTTTTTGTAATCATGAAGAGGGTCTGCTAACCGTAAACGATGCAGTCATTTCAACCATAGCCACAGACTTGTTTCTGACATTCTCAAGCAATTTTCTGTCCAAATTAAAATCTTAACAATAGAAGTGTTGCATCAGAGCAACGTTTAATTTTTAAAAGGTGATGTCCCACACCTTCATGGGTCCTCCTACAGGACTGGGTACATCATATTTAATCCACTAAATTATGTCAACTGGTCCCACTGAACTATATGACTAAATGAGAAAAAAAGACTACAAAACTAATTGTTATTGAATACTTTTAAGAAATTGTTACCAAACCTATCTATTAAGTGCTACTTTGTACAATAATGTTGACTGTAATAAACACAATTATGTAATCACACAACCCCGCTTCCTGACTGTTACATTTATGCAATGAAATGCCCAATGGGTAACTATATTAAGTTCTTACAACACAATAACCCATGTAATGCAAACAACATCAATGTTTCATTTTTGAGTCTAGTTCTCATTTAATTTATCAATCTGAATTTACATTGGCTTTACTTCTTAGGTGAATCAAATCCCAAATTCTCTCTCCTTTCCTTTCCAATAATTTGACCAAAGTCCCGAAAAACAACGACGTTAAAAGCTAATAAAAGCATTATCAAACACGTTGTGATATGCAATCTATATAATTTTGTGAATGTTGGACTTGACATATGAAAGACAAGCTATTTCATTTATACAAGACATTTTACAGTAGCTAAAACAAGTTGATTGCAGTAAAAAGATTTTGAAAAGGTACTTGAGATGGAAATAACAGAAGAGATCTGGAATAAGGGTTTGAATTATGTGAATACATTTTCCATTAATGCTAGGCACTGCTTGATCAAGCTTACAATTATACACAGTTTACAATATTCAAAGGTAAAACTAATCAAAATATTTCCAGGAATTTCAGGAACCCATGAATATTTTGAACAGGCAGATGGAGATTTGGTTCATAGTTATGTCAAAAGAATTCTGTGTCACAATATTCTCCTTTTGTCTAAAAATGTTTTTACCGTACAAACCAGAGCACATCCTCTTTGGATCCTATTTGGTATTTCTGAGGATTCACAAAGACTACATTGCATTTAACTTCACCTCCTGTCCTGCGGTGTTTTTTTGGCAAAGAAACTCATTCTTCTTCTACAGAAGACAAAAGAAAGTACGACTTTCAAAGCCTGGATAACAGCACTGATTGATTACTCTCCATCTGGAGAGAATTTGTCATATTTTAAAGGACAGATTGGAAGAGTTTGATCAGAGCCATAGATCATTGATCACTCACTTTGAAAGGACGGAAAGTCAGCCTGCATTGCATAATGAAGGAAGGAGTAGAAGAGTTTCTGTGTGGAAAAGTTTTCTCAGATCTTCTCCATGTGTTCTTAAACCTCATCACAAACTACAGAAGGAGACTTGGGGCTGTTGTTCTGGCAAAGGGGGTGGAGTAAGATATAAATAAAGGGTGCCAATGAGTGTGGCACACATGTTTTGGAGAAATATAATTGTTCTTTTTTTTTGTTTTTATTTAGTTTCTTCAGTTAGAGGTTAGATTTCTGTGATCAATTTGAATTAAAGATCAGGGGTTTAGACAAAAAAGATGTTTTTGCATCTCATTTTAATTAAAAAGATAAAATAAAATTCTTCCCATATATTGTGGAGCTGAAGGTTCTTTCAGGTCATGTGAGGAACTTACAGCTGCCTTCCTGCTCCACCTCAGCATCACTGATGAAGATAATCATGTGTATGACTCTTTCCCTCTCTTTCCATTTTTCAATCAACAATCAGCTTCTTGGTTGTGTTGCTGTTTGGCAGCAGCTGCACCTTTCTGTGTGATTACTAATTCCCCCCTGATATAAAATCTCACTATTGTTGGTAATCATTGTTTGTAATATTTCACAGTAGACTTTGTTACGATACAGAAAGCAGTGGTGGATGAGCACATTGGGGGTGCTGAACACTAGAATGAAGCAGGTGTGATTGCCGATCCTATCTGTCGGGGCTCCGTTTGAGAAGGAGGCCAATATTCAGAGTGTGGTGCTTATAGAGTGCTTAGTTTTCCAATAATATCCATGTTGAGGTAATATGAGTGCTGAGCTTAAATGATCAAACAGCATTCAGATGCAGGTGTTGTTATTAAAGGGCAGAGGAGGTGCCATCCTTTGTGGATCTGTACGCTAGAGAAGCAAACTGGTGAGCAATCAGGCTGGCTGGGATTTTGTTTAGATGTTGAGGAGAATCAGTTCCTTGAATAATAATAATAATAATAATACATTTAATTTATAATGCACTTTACATTTGGATCAAATCTCAAAGTGCTACAAAGTAAAAGCAGATAAAAGCATAAATAAAAAATAAAATAATAACTATATAAAAGCC
>VRLP01006170.1:0-30651 GCA_009660295.1 Lophius piscatorius | reverse complement strand
TTTATTGATGCTTTTATCTGCTTTTGCTTTGTAGCACTTTGAGATTTGATCCAAATGTAAAGTGCATTATAAATTAAATGTATTATTATTATTATTATTATTAATTAACCTTTTTGTTGGTATATCCCAGGTTTTAAATGACATAACCCTTTAATGTTCTGTTCAACTGTTTTTGAAGCTAAAGCTCCCCCCTGGTGTGGAAATATAAAACTGACCTTTCAATCAATTGAGTTCTTCCCTTCTATGTGTGTATAAAATAAGACAATAGTGGGTGAAATATGAACTACTAGAGTAAAATGCCACATTTACACAATAGATATCCTTGAGTCAATTGATGACTCAAGGATATGCACCAGGTTTGGACTAAATAGAACAAATGATTAGGAAGTTATATCTGAAAAAAACGTAATTTTGAAAAACCGTGTTTCGTAGAAAGCCCCCTTTATGGAATAAAATATAAACTATTAGAGCAAAACACAATCTATTCAAGATACAGCTCCTTGACTCGATTTATATGAACCGAATTTGTGCCAAATCAGACCAGGGGTTAAGAAATTATAGCCCAGAAGCTTTCAGAGATAAAGCTCTCCTAGGTTTCAGAACTATACAACCGACCTTTCACAAAATCAAGACTGTTCATCCTTGCACGTATGTTAAAAAATACGTAAAAAATAAAATTTGAAGATGATCTAAAAAATATTTTTTGAGTTATGTCTGGAAAACAGCATTTTTTTTGTAAAAATAAAACTCCCCCTAGTGGGTTTATATGACCTACTAGAGTAAAATGCCATATTTTATATCATAGATCTCCTTGAGTCGATTGCTTTGCACCAAATTTGGACTAAAAAGAACCAATAATTAGGAAGTTGTGTCCTAAAGTCTGTGCTTTTCATAAAAAGCTCTCCCTAGTGAGTTAAATATGAACCATTAGAGTAAAACACTATGTATGCACGATAGATCTCCTTGAGTCGATTCATATGCACCAAATTTGGACTAAATCAGACCAATGAAATTATGGCTTTACAAATCTTGAGATAAAGCTCCCTATAGTGTAAGAGAAATACAGAAATACAACTTTCTCCAAAACCCTCTAGTTCATCCTAACACTTAGGTATATGTGGGTATGAAATTAGAAAATGATCAAGGATGCAGTTTTTGAGTTATCGCCTTAACACGAAGAATCTGCGGCGCCAAGGGCGATTCCATAATATCCCTGACTTTTCAGGGATAGAATTTGAACCACAAGCAGAGTTGTCACAGACTGACTGATTCATGAGTTCTTCAATGAGATCAGGGATATGTAGATGATTTTAATCTGCCAGTATACCACCACATACAAGGTTTAATCTGCTAACTTGTAATTCATGCAAATTTATCTTTTTTAAAACACCAGTTTAGGGAAGTTCAGCTGCCTCTTAACCTTTAGAACAACAGAGATGCAATCCTAACATCCCCTGAGTCTGGGTGCTGACACAGTTGGCCCAGATACAAGGCCTAGTTTCCTCCGCTCTGAAAAAAGTGAGTCAGGAGAAAGCTCACTGCTATTAAAGTGCAAGAATTGTGAATAAGTTAACACAGTGAGGAGGGCTTGTGACAGTGATTCTGATCTGCTAAACAGATTGTGTGGCGTAGAAGCAGCCCTCACCAACTCTTATCAATTCTATGATTAGTTCCTCAATTCGGGCTGTCACGGATTTAATGTCCCGACGGTAGGCAGGGAAATTATTGTCTAGACATTGTCAATAAGTGAGGTCTGTCTAACGTGATGATTTTGTCAAACAAAATGATTTCTGAGCAAACACAGGTAATACAATTATGTTTCGTAGCAATCTGATGGACTACTGAAGCATGTAGTATTAATGACTTTCTAAATTTTATCCTACTTGTTTTATGAAGAAAAAAACAATTATCATCCTTAAAATGGCAAGACACAAAAATAATAGCTATTGAAATTGATTTGAACTCTCTTCAAATCACCTCAAACCTCTTCAAGCCAAAAAAGTGCCATTCATGAAGTTATAGACTGATTGTTAAATATTGCTCTTTACTGTAAACTTTTACTTTTGACACTCTGAAAAGAGGTGAAGAAATAAGTGCACGCAGGGTGGAATGGGTGGAGAAGAGTGTCAGGAGTTATCTGTGACAGAAGAGTAGCAGCAGGAGTGAAGGGAAATATTTACAGGATGGTGCTGAAAGCCGCTCTGCTGCATGGTTTAGAGACGGATGCACTTAACAAAAGACAGGAGGCAGAGCTGGAGATGGCATTGCTGGAGATGTTCAGATGTTCTCTGGGAGTGATGAGGGTGGACAGGATTAGAAAGGAGCACATCAGAGGGACAGCCCAGATTGGATGTCATGGAAACACAGTAAGATAGGCCAGGTTGAGATGGTTTGGACATGTGAAGAGGAGGGATAGTGGATGTTCTGGTAGAAAGATGCTGGAGATGGAGCTGCCCGGCAGGATAAAAAGAGAAGGACCAGAGAGGAGATCTCTGGATTTGGTGAGAGAAGACCTGCAGTTGGTTTATGTAACAGAAGAAGATGCAGAGGACAGGACAAGATGTAAATAGATAATCATCTGTGGGGACTTCTAAAGGGAACAGCCAAAAGAAGAAAAAGAAAGATCATTAATTTCACTTAGAATTTTAAACTCAAATATTATACACCTTTTACAAAAGTTAGTCCGATTTCCAATTCAATTTAATTGAATGTTTCTGATACATGTTGGTTAAAATTAACATGTCTAAATTTCACAACAGGTTTAAACTTTTGAATTTCGGGCAATTTTCTCTCAACAGTTGGTCCAATTTACTCCAATTGTGATGCATATGAGTCGAAATGAGGAGTTCTATCTTTTGTATATCATATTTTACTTTAATGATTCATTATCTTTTCATTTGAGAGAGCTTTTTTTATGTCGACGTAAGTCTAGACTTATTTAGAGGAATTCAATGAGGGGATTGGGGACTTTTAGGGATACACTTTTAGTTGGGAATGACAATATAGGACATCATTTGCAAAAGTATAGGGGTTGGGCTTTTCATGGTGTATATAGATGTAAGTCTGTCAGTTGAATTTAATAAACAATGTTGTACCTATCAGTATTTTTAGGGGAAAACATTTGTTAAAATTCTTATTCTTTGCATTTTGGTACATGAGTAAATGTCAATTATCTTATGTAGATATTATAAACCTTAAATGTAAACACTTTTATGTGCAGTAGACTCAGAATATTAATTTCAATTCTCTTATGCAATAATAACCATACAATAAGAATGTGAAGAAATAGCAAAGTGAAGAAAAATCTCGGCCACTGATAGAAACTGTTGAATTGATCAGTGCAGGTGCAGTAAGATCATTTGATTGCTTACAGATGTCACATGATCCCCCAATCAGGACTTTTATCTTTTGCTCCCACCAATACATATTGTTTTTTCTAATGTCTTTATGCATCATAAAGCACAATTACATTTATCAGCCGGTGTTCATAAAATGTGTCAAACATGTAAAAGGAAGCTATCCCTTGTGTCTCAAAAAACATCAGCTAATGTAGACAGTCATCCACCAGATGTACTCAAATGTACCTTTCTCCCCTGTTCACAAACAGCACTAATTCTTCCTGCGGTTGCAACAAAGATAAATACTGAATGTGACTGTAGGGAAACTGTGTGCTATGAGTGCAATTCTTATTATACTGGCCTGGATTACTCTGCATTATTTCTACCTTCAACTACAGCTTTTTTTTCTATGAAATATTATATGTAACCTTTCATTTTTATGCTCCATCAACTCAAACTCTACAGGTCTGGCAGTGGTGATTGGGGACTTGCCAACAAACACCACAAACGCGCGCACACACACACACACACACACACACACACACACACACACACACACACACACACACAGAAAGACACACAAGCCTGAGAAACACATACACAGACTTTGCAAATGGATTTATGCACAGTATTACAAAAGCTAATAAGTCAGACAAAGCTGTAGATCAGTGCACACGGCCGAATAAAAAGACTCACTCGAATAGGCTAATATTCAATCATTTCCTGTCATTTTGATAAGTTTGGAAAAAACTGCTGTAATAGCCTTTTCAACATATTTCCTCACACCGTTTGCACAAGCAATCTTTGGAATTAATAGAGAAACAGGCACAGTTGTGCCTTCTTTTTTTCTTGTCGTGGGCTATTCATGGATTAAGTCATTTTGAGAAATGTTTATAGGGTCTATAGTTTCACCTCATAAAAGTTCTATTATTTTGAAAACATGAGTGTAAAATTACACAAACCAAGCAAAATGTAATTATTTTTCAGTCCAAAATGAAGTAAAACTATATAATTCCAGAGGGAAGTCATTTATTACAGATAATACATTCAAAAGGCAATCATTCAAACAGATCTTTCATGGAAATATAAACATATATCTAGGAAACTTGTATAAACTCAACAGCAACAATGATACATTTATTTTCACAACAGTAATTTATTTCATTTTTCTTCATTTCATGTGATGTTTCACAGGGAAGGAAGGATCACAAAATTATATTCAGTGTTCTCTTTCAGTAACAGTAATTATTTCAAAGTTTTGGCCAATTAAACAAATTTCATCAAGTGACACTGCTGTGCCATTGAACAAAATAATCTGAAATAAAATGTGCCTCTCACTCTTCTTGGTGTGAAGAGTTGTGTGTATCCAAAGAAAATAGACAATAAAATTGAAAACAGTTTATTTTTAACTCAAGAAATATTTATGTGCTAATTTGTAAAGCGTATCATTCATTTATTATCCATAACCGCTTATCCCACAATTAAGCATTCTACATTCCTAAGAAATAAAAGCTATTAAAAGGATTTTTACCATAACAGCCTGATATAGATATATTTATATACATTCATGTAACATTACAGACCTCAAGGGGGAAGCTTTTCAAGAAATAAT
This sequence comes from Lophius piscatorius, assembly GCA_009660295.1. Taxonomy (NCBI): domain Eukaryota; kingdom Metazoa; phylum Chordata; class Actinopteri; order Lophiiformes; family Lophiidae; genus Lophius; species Lophius piscatorius. The sequence goes on along the minus strand of VRLP01006170.1, from coordinate 25,701 downwards.
TTCAGAAGTGTTCTACATTTATTTTATTTTATTTTATTTTATTCCCTCATATATCTAATTTAAAAAAATACTAATCTGGCTTCTTGAGGGGTAAAAAGCAAATGTAACTCTCCAGAGGTTAATCCACTTATATAACTGTGCTCTTGTAGTGCAGTAGATCATTTAGATTAGATATTTTGCCAGATGTGGGTATGTCACAAAAATGTTTATTGTGTGCCGTTCAAAATAATGACCAAAGTTTTATACTGCGAACTTAATTATTACCAAAAACTAGTAAGTCCATATGAATATTCAGAGTCCAAAAATGTTTATAAAACAACAAACAAAGAGATAGACAAGGACTCTGGAGAGAGGAAAGAAGAGAGCGAAAAAAGGAAGTGTAAAGTGAAACAATAGGATAGAAGGAACCAATTTTCAATTAAAACAAGAAACTAACACAAAACCTAGAACCATTCAAAATGAAGTACAACATAAATTTAAACCATAACCAATTGTCCCTGGAATATGGGATGTTTAAAATATGGTGTGGAAATATTTTTACATTGGTGATATACATATATTTCTGTGTGTTAAACCAGAATCGTTCTTGGTAAATGTACCTAACATGATGATCGTAGCATCCTGGGAAATTAAAGAACACGGAAAAAATTAGTAGCTTCTGTGCTTCAATGTCCAGGGTGCCCAGGTCATACCAAATCGACAGAGATCTAGTTATTAGATGCACTGCTGATATCATGACCACAAAAGATAAAAATACTAAAGTTAGCCTTTTAAATTCCTATTTTCTTCCCTAAATTCTGCATTGATGAAGCTAAATCCATGTGTCTTTGTGCTCGTCTAAGGAAAAACAGTCAGATTGATCATTCCTTCTTTCCTTCTTCGGTTATAGTGAGGAAACAAGAGGAGACCTGTTGAACAAACAAGACAAATGTCTCACAGTGAAAAGTAAGCCTACTAAGAGTGTCAGAAAGATACAACCAATCACTCCCGAAATTAATCCAGCTCTTCCAAACACTTGATGTATGTGGGCATAATATTTGAAAATGACTGTTTTTGAGTTATGTACAACGTTGATCATGCAAAAAAGCTTCACCTAGTGAGTAAAATATGAACTATTAAAAAACAATGTATACAACATAGATTGCCTTGATTCGATTCATATGCACCAAATTTGGACTGAATAGGAACAACAGTTCAGCTTTTGGAGATAAAGCTCCTCCTGGAGTTGGAAATCTGATCTTCCGCACATTATGAAATAAAAAGTGATCATGTTAACGAGGCAGTGGCGATGACGATTCCTTATTGTCTCAAACTTTTCTCTGATTTCAATGATATGTTTTTTTTTTCTGTGGAAGGGTAAGCCTAAATCAAGACATCAATGATTATAAACTAGACTTTACTTTTCCCCCAGGGATTTTATTGGCCACTGCATTAAGGTGGTTGCCATTGTTTGCCGAAAGGTCAAACAACAACAAAGTATCATCACACAAAACAATCACAACACAATGCAAAATTATATTTAAGTACATTTTTTATAGAAATTAAGCAAAAAGTGACATATCAAACTACCTTACAGTGACGTAAAACAGCTAAAATGTGATGAAAAAAGAAGGTTGTTTACCAAGACTGCGGTTTCTAAGCAGAAACTGGATCTCACAAAGTTCTTTTAAATACAACCTGAAATCATTTTTTTATTATTGATTTATACTGGGACTATAACAACAAGAACAGGAAATACTTGAACAAAGCCAGGATTCACTTACGCGTTGGAACAAATAGGGGAACAATGGCAAAAGCGGTTGACCAAAGCGTGGATCTGGGATTTCAGGATTAATGTTCGGTGTGACCTGAACTCCTCTTCTTTTGATGTTAATATTAGTTATTAGTACCAAAACTGGTACCACTGGGAGATATGGTGTCACAGGTAGAGGTACCTATAAAGTATTGGGCAGATGTTTCTACTCCATCAAATATTTAGCACGCATGAAAACATGACCTCATTAGATCATATCTTATTCCAACAGTTTACCTGATCTTCCGACAAAACGAAGGTGCTCATTTGCAGCTGCTGTCCTGACACGGAGTTTACATTTCCCAAACTGACTGCAGTCCGTTCTCTCGATCGTACCCAAGTCTGCCTTCACAGACAGCTGGAAGGAAGGCAGCAGGTTTTGGTTGATGCAGCTGAGGACATTTACTTCTTGATCTTCTATCACACATCCAGCGAAGGTCAGATCAACTCAGCATCAGAGCCAAAAGCTAAATTACAGGCCTACACCCATAAACAACCAAGCTCTCATTTCTTGGCAGTAGTCATCCTCACAGCATCTCTGTTAACTTTTTTCAATGTCTTCAACATTTTGTCAAACCCACAGCTTAAGAAAGTGTCTTCTACACATGGCAGAATGAAGAAAACAAAAGATTTCAGATAAATTCCTATGAAGAAGGATGAATGTGATGCACATCTTGATATGTTATAAATACTGAATCTCCATCCTCCCCTGCTAACCGGGGAAACATCCGTGCTGCGAGTATGATTCTGCTCCACATCTCCCATTCCCTGTTCAGTCTTAAACATCATTGTTTATGGCTGTTATTTATGCTCCTCTGGATCTTCTCTGGCATTCTTCCTCTTTCAGAAGTAGTCCTCACAGATCGTGTTGATATATCACTCATTTCTTATGTTTTAGTTCTGTTGTGCTGCACTGGTAGTAAACTCGACCTACGCTGTCATCCCCGACAGCAAAGGGATATCTCCGAAAAGTCCTCAATCCTCTTTCTTGTAAAAGCAATCCCTCTGACTGAGATCCTCAACTTCAATGGGAAGTTATGTCCCAAAGGACAGTGTGTTTCATAAAGAAAGCTAATCCTTTGGTAAAATAGGAACTTTTAGAGTAAAATATGAAATAACCCAGCCAAATAGGGGTCACAAGCCAGTGTACTTCCAGTTGGGGAAGGTTGGGTCAGGAAGGCATCTGGCGTAAAACCCAGGCCAAATCAAAATGCGGAACGAGATGATCCGCTGTGGCGACCCCTAAAGGGAAATATCGAAAGAAGAAGGGAAGGAGAAGAGTAAAATATGATATATACAAGATAGATTTCCTTTAGTTTAGCCCCAAAGTTGGACAAAAATGGACCAATACTTAGGAGGTTATGCCAGGAAAAGCGTTATTTGTAAAAAAGCTAATCCTAGACAGTAAAATATAACCTGTTAGGAGTAAAATGAAATATTTAAACAATGTGGTTTTCCTTGAGTCCGTTCATATGTTCCAAGTCTAAATGGGACAAATGGTGGAGACATTATAGGCCGAAAAACATTTGAAGCTAAAGCCCCCCCCCCAATGTTAGATATATAAAACTGACCTTTTCCCATATCAGTCCAGCTCTTTCTCGCAGTAAGGTCTATGTGTGTTAAAATTGGACAATAATCTATGTCATAGTTTTTCATTTATTTCTGGAACACAGTGTTTTTAATAAGAAAGCTTCTTCTAGTCAATAACATATGGACTACTAGAGTGAAATACAATATTTACAAGATAGATCTTCGAGAGTCGATTTATATTCACCTAATTTGGGCTAAATGGCGATGACGATTCCATAATATCCCTCATTATTAAGGCATATTATGAGAGTTCACTTAAGGTTATGATTTAGCACTGGGAGAGGGTGCACTCCCTCCCTGACTCCATGAGACGCGGGCCCATCAGGTCAACCACCACTGACTGGTACTCTGGTTCCTATAGTACGAGCGCTGCACCTTTGCAGAGCCTTCACAGATCTATCTGGTCTTAAACTGCTCTCTGCTCGCCATTTAAGACCCACCGCTTTGCTCGTGGCTCATAATCTAGATAGTTGGCTTTTTTTTAAATTTGTTAATTGATTTTCGTGCTAGAATCATGCTTTATTATTATTCTCAATCTTCTATAATATGAACCATATTAAAGTCCATATGGGCTTATAGTATGTCAATCTATTCAGTAAGTTTAATCTTCCTTTTATATTTCTTTTGGTTGCTATTTAGAGTATTTTATATAAACTAGTGTTTATTTTGTGTTTATTGAGAGTGTCCCCAGTAATTGTATTTTTCCCTTTCATGAGTTGAGAGCTAATGATGTTGGGGGGGTTAGGATTACTGGCTAGATCCTCTTGGTGTTGGTGTTCCTGCTTCCTGTGAGCTTCATGAATATTGGCTCTTTCATCAGTTTGTTGTTAATATCTGTAGTTTTACTTTACTGAAGTAAATCTATTCAATTTTATTTTTGTGAAGTGCAATTAGGAATACATTTAATTTTGATTTATGAAACCTCATCTCCGAGGCTTTAAGACTTTTTAATTAAGACAATAATTAAGTAATTACGATATACAATTTGAATAAAGACCACAAGCTCTCAATGGTCATTTAGTCGTGTTATAGAAAACATCAAAACACATGAAGTAATGCTAATTACAAAAAATTTAAATTTTAGGGTGTTAAGCTTAATCAGGTTGTCTGATGTCCCGCGGTCGTTTTCCAGCTTGATTGCAATAAACAGTCTGCTCTTTGTTTACTGATAAGGATTTAGCATTGCAGCATTTAATTGAGAGATAATGAGATGTTGTGTGTAATCGTCAATGTTTTCAAAACCAAGAAGAATGTCTATAGTAATGAAACTGTCATTTGTAATTCAATTAAATTCACATGTATCGTGTGAAATATCTGTGCTTTTGTGGTTTACGCTAATCAGCGCTCCATAGAGACCCTCCCATTATATGATCCAGTTTTTTATTAAAAAGATAATGGGGGGATTTACTTTCAGATAATAAATGGGTTAATAAAGTACCAGACCAAGGGCAGATTATTGCTGAAAAATAGCTGAATAAAATAAAGATTTTTCTTGCTTTACAAAAATAAAAACGACTGGTTGTTATATATATTACATGAAGCAGCTGATTTGTGGGCGCTTGAGGGGTGAGTGGTAAATGTGGGGCCAATGCAAGGAGGGGTAGGTCAAATAATGTTTTCAATATATCCAAGAAAAAAAAAAGAAAAAAAAAGATCTCAAAAACGCTTTTGAGCTCTCTTCTTCAACCGGGTTGAACCTCAAACACTGCTTACGTGAAGAAATGGAGAATTATCAATGAACTTTTTACATATATTTTATTCTATTCAATTTTTTTTGGTGTCATTTGTTGTTTTAACTTAATTACCAACGCCCTTTTTATACATCAGTCAGCAGCGCTACATGAAGACCTTTATCTAGCAGGTCTTTGTTCATTCACACTAAATGAAACCTCTTAACAGCACTGTGTTACTTCAAATTGCTAGCCGAGGTTTAATGAGTAAAAGAGGCCGTATGAATTGTTCAAGGGCACCAGTGCTTTCTGTGACATCTTACATATGAAGATAAGTCAAAAGTTCAGTGGGGAAGACTTTGCCTTTGCACACCCATGCCACAGTTACTGCTCATTCCACTCTCTAATTCTCACCTTTCACACATGCTCAGTCTGAATAACCCACTTCACAGTCAGGGGCATCAGGTGATATCAGCTGTCCAATCACAGTGTCACACCCTCATGCTCCGCCCACCACCATCGGCTACTGTCATTTTAAATATGATTCTCTCCATTCATATAGTTCTTTCATGCTGCTGAATTATGTGCCCTCCACCTCCAACTCTCCTACTCATCCTCCCAGACCCATCAGCCTCATTATTTATCAATCATTCAGTCTTACCATCAGCCACCACCACCAGTATCCAGACAATAAAAGGGGTGGGGGAGGGGGAGATATACCTGCCTCTATTTTGATCACAATATCCCCTAAGAGTCTGACCGCCTTTCTGATGCACTAATTTTATATTGAAATACACCAAGCAGCACTTTGGATGTGTTACTGGTGGAGATGGATGGAAGATGGATAACTGATAAAATGAAGGCTGATCTCATTTTATGTTTGGAAGGTATGGATCTCCCAGATTTTGTGACAAATTTACCTCTGCTACTACCTCTGCTGCTATAACAGAACTGTAAAAACTCTGCCCACTGCCCAAGGGCACTGGGTGTCAGAGCATTTGCATCCAGAGCATTTATACAGAGCGGATTAATTGAGGCTTATGGGACTTCTTTTGACTACTCATTACTCAGAATCTGCAGTGTGATATTTCATCAGTAATTTCAAATGTTTAAATGTTCTCATTTAAAGTCTAGAAATTTATAATAAATTAAATTGCATGAAGAATGACAAAACTTAATTCCATGCTCTCTATCATCCTTGAATTTTATTATATTCTTCTTTCTGAAATCTCAGTTTTAAGTCCTCGAATTGTGCTTCCAAATCCATTGGATCATCTGCCTGCTACCCTAGAAGAGGCAAGTTCATCAAGTTGGGGCTTCTTTATCAACCAGCATCGATTTCAACATCACTTTTCTGAATAGTCGAGCAGCTCTGTGATGATGATGATGATGATGATGCTAAAAAATTTTGCTCTTGATTGTCATTGTTATGCATTCACACCAACATAATTACAATATAATGCTATTGGAACAACAATTCCACTAGTGGTTAATAGTTCCCGCAGTGTTTTTTAGTTCTGTGGTGCTCACCCTTTGGGGGACAAGTCTGAAAAATGTTGCTGTCCTGCAGCTGTTGTACTTCCTCCAAGACACTAATTGCACCCATTTTTGTTGGATGTGTTCCCATTGCTGTCTGCTCAGAACGAGCGGCGTTGGGTTTCTCTTTGGCAGAAGACAGATTCCCTTCTGAAGGCATAGTTAGGGTGAATGATGAGAGGAAAGAACCCAGTGGAACAGAGAAAAACATAGAGTGAGAGAGACGGTCTGAAGAAAAATGAGGAACTAGGATGAATATGTGTGTTGAATATTTCAGATTGGTGTCAGGTCAATGATGGCATGTCTCAAACCGGTTTAAATATTTATTTTTATGGTAGTTAGCATTGAAAATATTATATTTTTATATTTATCTATTATTTTCAGCATTCAAATTTATCTAAATCAAAATATGGTTGAAAGGCCATTTAGTATTATCAGATAGTTTAAGTTATGAAATACTGTATAATACAATTATTGAATAATTTTGGATCCACACTTATTTTATGGTAGGGTTACGACTAAGCACAGATTTGCCGAGGTATTTAAGGCCAAATTTACGGCTTATTTATTTATCATTTCAGTAGCATTATTCAAAATAACATAAGCATCTTTAACTGTATAGGAGAGCCAGCACCAGTCTTATGATAAAATATAGTGTACTTTTGTAAACACATTCTTTTGAGGTTGGTTTGAAGTTGCAGGTAAAATAAATAACTGACCTCAAAGGATAATGTATAAATGTCGCATCACTTTTAAGTGAATTCATCTGTCGTTTCACTCATTTTAATTTTGTTATGTGTCATTTAACGCTAAGGTTTGTGCATATCATGTCCTCATTTTATGAGTTTTGATGGGCAAATCAAGTCAGCTGATTCTTTTAGTGATGTCATTTAAATTACATGGTGGTATTTAAGAAAATCAAGCTCTAGCAAAAGGGTTAGGGGTCACAAGCTTAAGCCACAGTTACTTCTCATACCACCCTGTCAATCACACATTTCACACAATCTCAATTACTCATTTCACCAACCACATCTATTCAGTCACGATGACACACATTCATCGTTAGCATTGTTAGCATCATTAGCATCTTACTGCCATCTCTTCTAATATGATTCTTTCCTTGCATCCAGTTCTTTCATGATGCTGCTACACTTGAATGCCTCTTATGGTTCATATTCATATATGTGATTAAAGCACGTAACAACATTTTAATGGCTTGAAAGCTTTAGAAATATCCATACATGTTGGCCTTGATTTCAAACAGACAAATTGAAAGATATTGTTTTTATGTAACAATTACCTTGACAACAACCAGTTACATGCATTCAATGATTTGATTTAATTTAAAACAGTAGGAGGCTTTTGGCTCAGCGGAGACTGATGAGGCAGAAGAGGCTGATGAATTATGAAGCTGGGGAATCTGCAAGGACTGGGCGGTGAAGGGGATGTAGAGGGCGCTAATAGAAGCAGCATAAAAGAGCTATAGGCTACAGGTGAATTTATTTTAAAAGACAGCATCAAGATGATTGTGGGGCAACGAACCATTCTTTATCTGTGATCAATACAGACCAACCCTCCATGCTCCGGGACACAATTGATCCACAAATGAATTGCAAAATTTAACAATAATAGTATGGAAGACAGTTCTATTATCACCTCTGCTATATAAAAAAAAAATTGAGACCAAATCATTTTGCAGGGTTGCAGTAAAAAGATACAAACTGAGTGGCTGTGAGTGCACTCCTTATAAAGTAGTTAGTTGAGAGACATAGATTTTATTTAGAACGTTGGATCCTGAAAGTTCTCTAGCATCTTTTAAGTCCAAAGTAAGTGAGGGTTTTAACTTAGAATTAAAAACAAACTGATGAGGTAAGGAGGGTTGTGGATGAAACCGTACGGTATGTAGGTTCAGTGCCTCGAGGAAGTCGATTGAAAATCGCAGAACAGACACATTTTAAGCTACATCACCTGATGAGTCTGTGCTGGAGGCTGAGACGCGACATTTCATTGTCAGAGCAGAGAGAAGCCGTTGTTTATTGCTGCAGACTTGAGGTCATACTCCATCCATCCATCCATCCATCCATCCATCCATCCATCCATCCATCCATCCATTTTCTTCCATTTATCCAGGGTCGGTTATCCTTAACGGTCCTTAACAATACTGTGTGACTTACGCAGACATTTCTAGCACAGAACAGTCTCAATGGAGGGAAGTGAGTATCCCTTGATGGGCTGTGCAGTTTTCACAACCCTCTGCTGAGCTTTCCAGTCCGAGACAATTAGCAATTACCATAACAGACCATGATGCAGTTGGTGAGGATGCTCTCAATGGTGCAGCGGTAGAAGTTCACCAGATCTGAGGAGACAGATGGACCTTTTTTAGTCTCCTCAGGAAGAAGAGGCGCTAGTGAGCCTTCTTGACCAGGGTTGAGGTGTTGAGGGACCAAGAGAGGTCTCGGTGATGTGGAAATGCAGTAATTTGAAGCTGGCAACACGTTCAACCTCTGTCCGGTTGATCCGGATGAGGCTGTGTCTGCCACCTTTAGAGTTTCTGTAATCCACAATGAGCTCTTTGGTATCCTTGGTGTTGCACCACGCAGCTAGGTTCTGGACTTTCCCTCTATGCCGACTCATTGTTGTTGTTGTTGATGAGGCCAGCCATTTTAGTGTTGTCTACCAACTTAAAAATGGTATTCGGACCATGTTTAGGTGTGCAGTCGTAGGTGAAGAGGGAGTACAGGAGAGGACTCAGCACACAGCCCTTTGGGACACCAGTGTTCAGAGTGAAGTTGACTTCTGGGTCTGCCCCGGGGCCTCCTCCCACTTCGACATGCCTGAAAAGAGGGTGGGAGAATTTGGGGTTTGGGGAGGACATAGAGCTTTCTCCATGGCCTCCCTAAACTCCTCCCTATTCTGGGTTTTTGCTTCAGTAACCGACTGGCTGCAGCCCTATTAGTCTCCTGGTACCAGACTGCTGCCTCCTCCTTCAGCTTAATGTTTCCTTCACCCCTAGTATCTTCCAGCGGGTTCTCTGGATGCCGCCACGACAGGTACCGATAACCTTCTGGCCATACTCAGTCTTAAATTTAAAATAATATGTTAAAAGTGTTTTACCCAAGGTCAAACTTCAGCAAGAGGATTGTCGGTGCTACAGACACAAGCTCTTCAATGAGAATCACACAGACACCAATCAATCCATCCATCCATCCATCCATCCATCCATCCTTTTTCCTCCACTTATTCGGGGCTGAGTTGAGAAAGTTTGTCCAGTTGTCCAGATGTCCCTCTCCCCAGCAACACTCTCCAGCTCATCCTGGGGGATCCCGAGGTGTTCCCAGGGCAGATTAGATATACAGTCCCTTCAGGCGTCCTGGAGGCATCCTGATCAGATAAAGGACCACCTCAACTGGCTCCTCTTGACACAAAGGAGCAGCAGCGTTATCCTAAGTTCCCCCCAGAAGTCTGAGTTCCAGTTTTATCTCTGAGGCAGTGTCCAGTCACAACAAGGCACAAGAAAAAACACTCAGCAGTTTTTCAGACATTGCTTCACATTTAATACGGTGGAGTTCAATCAGGAGGATTGCTTCTACAACGCAGGAGATTGGGGACTTTTCAGGGATATGCCCTTGCCGTCAGGGATGAAATAATAGGCCTGGTTTGAACATAGAATCTAACAATGTATTGCTGCCTTTTTGCAGAATGGGGAAAGCGTCAGGTCTACAAGGCGCTGGGCTTTAAGTCAAATGGAAAATTATTTCATTGTTCTTTTTTTCAATGAGTCTTGAACAACTGATAACATATGTTGATCCTGGTCCATTGTCCATGACCAAGGAGACTATCTACAGTTAATAAACAAGCAGAACATTCTGAACACGTTTAAATTAGCAATTTTTATGAAAGTATACTACTGCTATTGTATTGTTTTATTTACTAAATGTGAGTCAGGCTGATGCAGTGACAGGGAATAGGTGGAGCAGGATGATTCCTACTCCCAGGCACAGAAAACCACATCTGCAAACAGACATTAGAAACACAAATGAGAGGAATGTAAGGGCAGCAAAGGAAGGAGCAAGGGCAATCAGGAACTAGACCTAGGCCAGGACAGTTATACACTGTAATTTATTGATTATACTCCTAAAGCCCTGAGCATTATCCACCTCTTCACCAGCAAATCTGCTCTCCCAGAATCCAGTCCAATTTAAATTATTCAGTGTGGTTAATTGAGGCCAGGAAGTGCTGAAAAACTGCAGATAGTCTGAGGCTATGTGTAAGGTGGCCATGGCTAAATGCAGAGACTTCAAAGCACAGAAAAACAAATACACTTTTGCTTTCATTTGGTGTGTATTTTTGGCAGCTTCCCTTTTCCCAACAAAGTTTACATCCCTTAGGCAGAATCATGTTTCTGCTGGATGCACTGTACAGTAAATTGCAAATTAGTAATGCTGTCTAAATCTTTCTATAAACCACATAATGAGATAGCCTTGAGTTCTATAACAAATACTTGTCATGTTCCTTTCAGTCTTGATCATAATCTGACACATTGCAATTCCATGCAGATTCTTGGTATTTGTCTTTCCTTACTGGAGTGTGAGAATGTGATGAGCTCCTCGATGGAGTGTAGGAGAGCTGCCAGTCTTTTGATGTCAGAGGGATGCTAGTGGGTGGAGGTGTGTAGCAGAACAGCATCTCACAATCACAAAGGCAGCTTACTGTGTAAGGACACATGGCTGGTGCACCAATCCTCAAATTTCGATTTCTGCCTGCGGTGCTGACCAGAGGGCAACATACCGCTGCTTCCAACTTGTTCATCTCTAAACATAGGGAGGTTGACAGGGGAAGATGGAGAGTGCAGTTTTCCATTGTTTGTACTGGTTTAGCTGGTATTCCGAGGATATACATTCACAACTGTTCAACGCAAATACAAAATATACAAAATATACCCAATGAGTTAATTAAACATCAAGATCAGTTATTTGTAGTTGGGTTCACTGTTTTCGGAACATCCTCAGCTGAGCCAAAGTGAGTGGGGTGATTATATTGGGATGCTGTAGCTCAAAAGGCCCCTCAAGTCCACATGTGGTATGGTCCTTGAGCAAGTCCCTGAAACTCAGATTGGTCCCCATGAGCATCACAGGTGTTGCCCAGTGCTCCTCAGGTATGGGTCATGTCCAAAGAACTAATTTCATCGTGTTGGACTGTGTAAAACAGAGTGATAATAAAGAGTTAACATTAACCCAATTACTCTATCAAGTTGATGCTGTTATTCTTCATGTTTCTCTTATTAGTCTCTCCTCATTTAAATTACTATTATCAATGGTATTTGAGTGTGATTGAATCTATTTAGTGACCGTATTTAATTAAGTATTGTTGAATTGAAAATGGACATCTATAATTATGTAATGTTATTATAAAGAAAAGAGCAGGTAATATAAGACATATCTTCTTCCTGCTCCTCTTTCAATCATGGAATGTGTATAATTTTTTGTGCACTATTTTGATGATGTTGGTATTGGAAAATACACAGATATGAGCATATTTAACAAAATTAAATGAATCAATCTAGTACCCACGGGTTCCTAATGCAGTTTTAGGTCAGTCTGGGGTCTTACACAATGTAGCTGGCTTTAATCGATGCCAATTTCGTTTTGTGCCCTGTAAATTTTTACCCGTGTTGTTCAGGGTATTTAAGAGAACCAGAGCCAGTTCTCCAAATGGTGTAAATATGTCAACATGTTAAAAGGTCACCTTGTTCACCACAGACTGAGAGGCATCTATAATTTGACAATGGGATGAGTCCAGAACATTTCTTATTATGATTCAATGAATTGTTCTGTACTAATTTATTACCTTAATGGTATCAACAGAAGAGCCATGTGTTAAAAATGTCAAAGATTAAAAGCCTGAACAAAATAAAGACAAAACTAACGTGAGGATGATAGAATGATAGAATATGAAAGCATATGCTATGAAGAGCAGCGGTCTGTTTCATAAAGTAAGCTAGTCAAATAAAAAAGGATAATGGTTGTCAGTGTGGTTAATTTTTGCGGTGGTTGGATCTAAAAAACCAAGTTTAAACATATTTATATATCCGAGGATTCGGGGATACTATGCAATCATCATCGCCGCCGCAGTTCCTTCTTGTTAATGCCATAACTCAAAAGTTATTTCCCGTATTTTAAACCCCCATTGACCTCGCAGTAAGGAAGGACTGGATTCATTTTGGGAAAGTTCAGTTGTATATTTCCGACACTAGGAACAGCGTTATCTCCAAACATTTTTTCGCCATAATTTCTTGACCGTTAATCTGATTTGGTGCATATGAATCCACTCTAGGATACCTATCTCCAATTGTTAAAGTTTTCCTTTAAAATTTCCTATTTTACTCACTAGGGGGAAATTCTTTTTTTTTTTACAAAAAACAGTTTGTAGGACATAAATTCCTAATCATTGGTCGGATTCAATCCAAATATGGTATGATTATATATATTGACTCCAGGATTACTGTATTGTAAATATCATGCTTTACTCTAGTAGTTCATATTTTACTCACTAGGGGAAGTTTTACGATGCGTTATGGTGATTCTCGCTGGGAGACCAACCTGATCCAGACCAAACAAACTGTCCTGCTAAGCCTCAGTTGTTGCTCAGCAGTCTATCAATCCGTGATCCAACAGAGACGAGAGGATTTAGCCACTCCGCTGGCTGTTTGTTTGCCTGCAGATCATTTGACTGCATTATCCATAATCAGTAAAAGAAATTTATAATTAAATAAAAGACTAAATTAACTCATATAGGAAGAGGTTATTTATTTGCCTCTGTGCATTTTCTGTTTGATACAAATCTATCCTGCTACTACAAGAGAGATTTGCATGAAAATGTACCCAGAGGTAGGTTTTGGCATAGCTTGGAGATAATTAAACCTGGTGACGGTATGTGTGTCGCAGCATTTAAAAAAATATGCATAAATAATAAAACTAAGTCATGTGGCTACGAGCTGTCGGAAAGTGTTTTTTGTTTGAAAAAAATGCACCTAGTGAGTAAAATATCAACTATTAGAGTAAAACACAATGTATAAAGGATAGATCTTGTTGTGCATTCAAGTGCACCAAAGTTGGACTGAATTGCAAAGATTATGGTAAGAAAACTGTTTGGACATAAAGCTCCCCCTGTCAGAAATAGTCAAGAGAACTTTCCCAAAATCAATACTATCCTTTTCTCTCACTAAGGTCTTCCTCAATCTCAGCTCTATGTTGGTATAATATTTGAAGATGATCCATGAAACAGTTTTGGAGGATCTGTGGCAGATGCAGCGGTGGCTATGACGATTTGATAACATCCCAGACTTTTTCGGGGATATAATAACATCTTCTTTGTTTTTCATTAAATAACTGAAAAAGCCGGGGGCACATTGGGCTTAATAGAGATACTGGAGGCGCAGTAGACGTCAGGCTACACAGTATTTGTCGGTTGATTTAGGGGCTGGCAATAACTCAGACATTAATGGAGAAATTTGCATGAATTTTTCCTATATAAAGTCATCTAATTGGTTATGATCATAATAATGTGTACCCCGGGTACTTTTGTGCCTTGGCGGAGGTTTAGGCTCGCTGAGTGCTTTTTCTAGTTAATTATACAAAGATAAATTAGGGTTGTGAGTAGCCTTTTATCTTTGGGAAAATAGCTCTACATGAATGAGACATGCACTGTTGGAGAGAAGACGACATGACAAAGTGGTCATGACATGGATTTGATATCAAGGACTCTCCCCCTTATGACACGGTACTCAGATGTATACTGTTGAGCAATAATCAGCCACACTTACAAGATTAACACTTTAAATGTAATTTCTTTTCACATATCGTTTTGTGATGTAATGTCCAAAACAGGACCTAATATGCTCTGAACTCAAGAGGCTGAAGTTGAGTTCAGTGATTAAATATGTAAACAGGGCCTATAGCTATAGCCCGGACAACAAGGGTATATCGCCAAAAAGCCCCTTATCCCCTGTATTGTACATGTCATCCTCCTGATTGAGGTCCTCAAATCAAAAGTGACTCATTAATAAGCTCTAAAAAGTCCATATTGACTCGACACAACTACTTCTATGAAATCGGCAATATGCTCTCAGATAAGATTCCTTTGTGTCCCAATGATGAAGATAAAAGCAGTTAACTTTTTTTTTTTCCAGAGCTCGGCAATAAAACAAGAAAGATTTCACTTTGTTAATATAAGCTAATTTTAGCCACAATTTGACTTAAAGGACAACAACACTGTTTTCCAGAAATAAGCTCCCCGTAAAGAGTAAAATATGTACTAAAATATAAACTATTATAGTGAAATTATCTATATATATATACACACAAAAGATAGATCTCCTTGTGTAGATTCATATGAGCTGATGTATCCTAAATTGGTGAGTATAAAATTCTAATCCATGAAATAGAATTTGAGTAGTTGCTTTAACATGAGGGATCCGTGGTGGAGGCTGCGGCGATGACAATTCTATAATATGCCTGACTTTTCGAGGATATAAGTGTGTGGCCATATCATCACAATTTTGACAAAGATTGTGTTTTGTCAGTTTAGTTCAGGTATTGAGCTTAACATCATACTTTTTTTATCATCCTTGTGAGCAATGTGAGCATGGGTGGTAGCCACAAGATAAAAGGAGGGGGACAACACCCATATAAGAAAACAGACAGACAAGAGGACACAAACAGAGGACAACAAAAAGAACATCATGGATTAACAAAAGCCAACAGATTCTACAGATTTTCCACTTTTCTGCTCAGTTCCATTCTCTCACTCTTTGTGCTGTATCTCTGGGCTTTTGAAGAAACACAAAGGGACTTGTTTGACTGATAAATTCACCACTAGGTGTCTCATTTGCCTCGCTGCTAACCACGTATCTCCTCTGTGTAATCATTAATTTTATTCCTGAGATATTTTGACTGGGAAAAGCCTCATTGCATTAGAAAAAATCTCTTTACTAGCCATGTCCAGCAGCAGCATAATAAACAGCTCAAATAGGCAATATATTATAGGAAATAAGAATTCAGATCAGGGCATGACTATACAAAAAGAAAGACTTTGGTCATTGTGTCCTAGAATACGCAGGGGCAAATAGCTTAATCATCATATCTCCAGCTCGAAACACATTCTTCGATCTATTTTTTAATATACCCAGAGGGACCACTTCCATCATAACCAAATTATTCTGGAACGTTGGAGGCACCATGTCTGGAAGTCTTTTCTTTCTATCTTAAGTCCTACATCAAGGACACATAGCCAGACTTGTAGAAATCCTGACAAAATGACTTAGAGTGGAGTTTAAAAGTTTGCAGCATTTTTCAGGTCAATATCTTTGGTAAGATAATAAAGAAAGTAGTTAAGATTGTTTATATATATATATTTATATATATATATATATATATATATATATATAAACAATACTGCTGAAGGAAACAACACTGGTGAAGGGAGGAGGGAAAAGGCAATACCAAGAAAAGCCTTAAGGGTGAGATATATATAGATATATCTATATATATCTATATATATATCTATATATATATATAGATATATATATATATAAATGTCCAGTTTTGAACTCTAGTTGGAAAATGCAGGCCTGTCCACCATAGCATGCCGGGAACAATGGTGAGTTTAAAAGTCAAGATTTGAAAAGAACCTCTACGCTACTTGGTAGACAGTATATCATGTATTGAAGACTTGCATTGAGATGCATATCACAAATTAAACATATTAGCAATAAGTCTCCTTGCATCAAAAGAAAATGCCAATAAAATACAAAGGAATAAGAACCGTGGCTCAGATTGAACTTCTTAACAAGATGTTAAGGGTCTATAGGACTCGAAGGTGGTGCAGAATTTTAGGATTGAAAATAAAAGTTGGCACTGAAAATGTGCACTGGGTAGGGTAAATCATTGGTATTGAAAAATCCTCAACAGCAAGGGTGTATCCCAGAAAAGCCCAAATCCCCTGCGTTGTACAATATACGTGAATAATCTAGTCGTGTCAATACATATGTACCAGTTTTGGAATAAATGGGACCAACGGTTGAGAAATTATGGCCCAAACATTTGGAAAATAAAGCTCCCTCTAGTGTCAGAAATATATACAAGCGACCTATCCCAAAATCAATCCAGTTCTGCTGACACAGAGATGATGGTTCCATTATTTCCCGTAGAGGACTGCAAATATTTTCTACAGTTTATTTTAATATTGTTAACTTTAATTATTAATTGAGTTATATACTGGTATTGTTGGCAGACATTTTATTACTTTTCCATTGTTTTATCAATGGTTTTATAATCTGAGATTATTGTTATAACCAATCATTTATGGCTGATGTTTTTATTAACTTTTCCTTATTGTATTGTTTTTGAATCATCTCATGATTTTTAATTATTGGATGGGAGCAGACCACCATTGAAGCAGAGCCTCAGTGGATTTCCCTGTCTAAATAGTATAATAATAAATACGTAGGTTTGCTCCTGCTGGAGGCACGAGGGAGGGAGGAGGGAAAAGGCGATACCAAGAAAACCTTAAGGGTACCTAAGGGTGGTTTTACTCTGACTAACGTTACATCATTACGACGTCACCAAACATTACTAGTTGTGTGGTAAACTCGCCAGAAATGTGTTGTTAACATCAAAATCCTCCGACAAAACATTAAGGAAGAAACAAAGACCCACACATAGACCATTACCAGTGGTCTTCCTCCATGGCCTTCACCAGTAGTCTTCTCTCCCTCCAGGGTAGGAGACCTTCACCAGTGGTCTTCTTCAATGGTAAGAGACCTTCACCAGTGGTCTTCCTCCATATTCAGAGACTTTGACCAGTGGTCTTATTTCGCGGCCAGCGACCTTCACCAGTGGTCTTGCTCCACTTTCAGAGACCTTCAACAGTGGGCTTCCTTCGCGGTCAGTGACCTTCACCAGTGGTCTTCCTCCCTACAGAGACCTTCACCAGTGGTCTTCCTTAGCAGTCAGCTACCTTCACCAGTGGTCCTCCTTCTTACAGAAACCTTCACCAGTGGTCTTCATCTATACAGAGACCTTCACCAGTGGTCTTGCTCCACATTTAGATACCTTCACCAGCGGTCCTCCTTCATACAGAAACCTTCACCAGTGATCTTCCTCCATGTTAGAGACCTTCACTAGTTGTTTTCCTCAAGAGTCAGCTACCTTCATCAGTGGTCTTCCTCCATGTTCAGAGACCTTCACCAGTGGCCTTCAATCGGATTCTTATTCGGAAACAGGTGTTTATATCGAGAGTTTCATTCTCTCTAGGCTTTAAATGGATTCTTTTCAGGTTAAAGGGGTCCATGCAAACCCTCCATGTAAATTATCCAACTCTCCCAGAGTGCATTGTTTAACTGTGGCAGACTATACAGTATACAGGCTAGTCATACATTGAGTCATACTTTGTGATGTGTGGGAAAGGGCTTGTGAAACACATTTTTGATGATCTATGATCTATAAGGCCTGAAAATCATGATGAGTTACGTAACTATTATTTTTAGACATTTAATTAAATCTCTGTCAGCAAAGTCAGAATATTTTCTGACAGGTAGCTATAATGCACCCCAGGGAGGGAGGAGGCTCAAAGGAAAGAGTCGTCCCTTCAGATTCAAAGGTATTTATATTAAGATAAAAAGTAAAACATGAAAAGTGTGAAAGTGGGAACGGTTCTTGGTCCTTATTCACGGCTGGTTAAAGTGTGGTGGGCAACATCTCAAGCAGAGGGGGCAATAAATGGGAACAGAATGCACAACTAAGAGCATAAAATCACAGGCTGGTGGCAAAATAAACAGCAGGGGATTTAGAAGAAGTGCATTAGAATATAGCATTTTTTTTTAAGCTTTGGGGCCATAAAACACATTAAAACTGGCTGGACTAGAAACTGCTAAGATCTGAAATATATTTTCACATTCCCCTCTTAGTATTTACACCCGACCAAGTCTCAAAGGGAGAGAGATTTGTTTTGTTCATCTGTCCGCAAATTTTTTCTGTTTATTTAGTCCACATTATGATGTAGAACTCACTGGACACATTCCATGACTTTCTAAACTAAAGCTCAGGAATGTTTGAAAGTTATTCATGTTGGGGGAGAATGTACATATACGTAAATATAAAATAAAATGGTTTACCAGTTAAAAAATCAAATAACCAACTACCACAACCTATTAAGCTCATGTGTCTTGTTTATTTAACATTTGCAAAACAGTAAAAGTAACCATTAATATTTTAGGAGGAGTAATGGGCTGAACTGTTAAAAAACTGCTGCTGGAAGAGAAGGTTGTTGCTGTAAAAGTGACTGGATGCTTCGTTCTTACGGAGCTTCATCTCACAGACATGAGTCTGAACAAATACGGAAGAAATCAACAACAGAGAAGATATTGTTTTTTATCTCTCTCCGGGAAACATCAGCGTTTCCTATGAATGTAGAATGAAAACTGTAGCCAGTTAACTGCCAAAACAAATCCATCATCCATCCATCCTTCTACGCACCCATCATCCATCCATCCTTCTACCCACATATCAATCCATCCATCTATCCATCTATCCACCGAACATCAATGCATCCTTCTAAACACCTGTCATCCATCGATCCTTCTATCCACCCATCATCCATCCATCTCTCTACCCACATATCAATCCATCCATCGATCCTTCTATCCACCGAACATCAATGCATCCTTCTAAACACCTGTCATCCATCGATCCTTCTATCCACCCATCATCCATCCATCCTTCTACGCACCCATCATCCATCCATCTCTCTACCCACATATCAATCCATCCATCCATCCTTCTATCCACCGAACATCGATCCATCCTTCTAAACACCTGTCATCCATCCATCTCTCTACCCACATATCAATCCATCCATCCATCCTTCTAACCACCGAACATCAATCCATCCTTCTAAACACCTGTCATCCATCGATCCTTCTACCCACCTTTCATCCATCCATCCTTCTACGCACCCATCATCCATCCATCCATCCTTCTACCCACCCATCATCCATGCATCCTTCTACCCATCTGTTATCCATCCATCCTTCCACCCACCCATCATCCATCCGTTCTTCTACCCACCCATCATCAATCCATCCTTCTACCCACCTGTTATCATCCATATTTCTACCAACATATCAATCCATCCATCCTTCTACACACATATCAATCCATCCATCCTTCTACCCACATATCAATCCATCTATCCATCCTTCTATCCACCCATCATCCTTCTACCCACCTGTTATCCATCCCTCCATCCTTCTATCCACCCATCAGCCATCCATCCTTCTACCCACCCATCATCCATCCATCCTTCTACCTACATATCAATCCATCCATCCTTCCACCTACCCATCATCTATCCATCCTTCTATGCACCCGTCACCCATCAATCCTTCCACCCAGCTGTCATCCATCCATCCTTCCACCCACCCATCATCCATCCAACCTTCTACCCATCCATCCTCCATCCATCCTTTCACCCATCCTTCCATCCTTTTACCCACCCATCATCCATCAATCCATCCACCCACCATTTCAGCCCATCCATCTATCTTTCCACCCACCCACACATCCATCCAATAATAATCCATCTATCCATCCATTCGACCAACTATGCTCCTACCCATCCATCCAGGCATCGGTCAATCAGTCATCCATTCACCCACTCACACATCCATCCACCCATCAATCCATCCCACTATTTGTCTATCAGACTACCATCTATTCATCCATCAATCGACCCATCCACAGATCCATCATCCATCCATCCCTCCATTCATCCATTTATTCATGCACAAACACATCTATCCATCCATCCATTAGTCCATCATAGATCGATCCAACCAAATGTCCATCCATTAATAAGCTATCCATCCATAATAAGCTATCCATCCATTCTTCCAACCACTCACACATCCATCCAGCCATCCATCCATTCAACCACATGTCCATCCACCTAAAATGTATCAATTCAGCTTTCCACCCACCGAAACATCCATTCGTCATCCCTCCATCCCTCCATTTGTAGTGTACATCTATCCATTTACCCATGCATCCATCCATCCATCCTTCCATCCAACCACATGTCCTTCAATTTAACATCTATCCATCCATACATTGACCCACCAATCCATTCTCCACCCAACCACACATCCATCCATTTTCATTAATCCGGCCATCCATTCATCCATCAAACCTATATACCCACACGTCCACCCATGTATCTTTCATCCATCTTTCCAACCAATGATGGTGGCTAATTTGGTGGAGCTGTTATCCACTCTTCTGAAGGTTGTTGGTTCGATCTTCGGCCACTGCGGTCCACATGTCCAAGAGTCCTTTAGCGAGATAATGAAAGCAAAGTTTCTCCCAATGGCTGTTCCGTTGGTGTGTGAATGGTTGCTGCTCCTGATAAGCAAGTTGCGCCTTGCATGGCAGCCCCTATCATCACTGTATGAATGTTTGTTTGAATGAGTGAATGCTGCTTCGTGTTGTAAAAGGGCTTTGAGCGGTCAAACAGACATGAAAAGTATTATAAAAGTACAGTCCAATTACCATTCGCCATCCATCCTTCCACCCACACATCCATCGATCGACTAACACAAACATCCATCCATCCATTCAAAGGTCAATCCATCTACCATCCATCCATCCATCAATCAACACACCCACACATCCATCCGTCCATCCTTCTACCAAACCATCCATCATACCACCCACCCACACATCCATCCATCCATCCACATGTCCATCCATCTACCCTCCATCCATCAATCAACCCACCCACGCATTCATCCATCCATCCATCCCTCGATTCATTCATTTATTCATACACCAACACATCCATCCTTCCACCCACCCACACACACTTCGATCCATTCATCTATCTGTCCACATGTCCATCCATCTACCATCCATCCATCCATCCATCAATCGACGCACCCACAAATCCATTTATCCATCCTCCCATCCACCCATCCATGCTTCCCCCCACCCAAGCATCCATCCTTCCATCCACCCACCCAACCACATGCCCATACATCTACCATCTATCCTCCATAATTCAACCCACCCACCCTCGCATCCATCCATTCTTCCAACCACCAACACATACATCCATCCATCATCATCCATCCATCTATTTGTCCATTTATCCATATACCAACATTTCCACCCCTTCTGTCTATCAGTCATCGTTCTCCCTACACACATATCCATTATCCATCATCTTCCTTCAATCCGTTTGTCCATCAATCCATCCAGTCACACGTCAACCCATCAGTCTATCATTCAACCTACGACCCAGCCACACATCCATCCATATAGCTAACCATCCAACCAAATGTCCTTCCATCTACCATGTTTCCATCAATCCTTCCATGCATCCACACATCTATCCATCCACACATCCATCCACACATCCACCCCTCTGTCTCTCAGTCATATTTCCAACCACCCACAGCTCCCTCCATCCATCCAACCTTCCATTATCCATCCATCCAACCACATGTCCTACCATTTATCACCAATCCATCCATCCTTCCATCCAACAAAACATCCATCCATCCATCACCCATCCATCCAAACGTTTGCTCCATCCACTCACACACACAACAATGTTTCTATATTCATCCTTCCACCGACCCACCCACCCATCCATCCATCCATCATCCATGCATCCATCTACCAACCCATCCAACCATCTGACCACATGTCCTTCCGTCTACCATCTATCTATCCATCCTTACCACATCCGTCCATCCTCCCAGACATCCATCTATCATCCACCCACAAGTCCACCCATCCAGCCATCTATTTATCCATCCATCCATCCATCCTTCCATACAGCCACCCACACATCCATCTACCCAACCATCTTTTCATCCATCCATCCACCTATCCACCCATCATCCATCCATTCATCCATCCTTCCATCCATCCACCCATCCATTCATCCAACCATCCATCTATACACACCTATCGATCCATTTTCTTTAAACACTCATCCTCTGAGGGCCTGGAGCTGATACAGCTCAAATAATTGCAAACTGTATCTTCAAAGACAAGATATTGGCTTACTGCAAAACTAAATATATTTGAATTGACTGATTAAACACAGCCTCCTACTGATACTGGTAGGGGGGTAGGGGAGAAAATGTCAGAAGTGTCCAACGTCCAACAAGGCAGCTCAGTTTCTTTTTGGCTGAGGTAAAAAGTGAGCAGCAGGAGATTGAGTGTGAGTTTAAGGTGTGCAATAAGCCTGATGGTGAGGGAGAAATAGTATTCCATTGGAGTCTCCCTGCCTCTGAACTCATGTCCCTATACACTTAAATAGATCGGTTATGGAGGCACTTCATCTGATAGTGTCTCAGTTGGCTGTGAAATATTTTTTCAGTAGAGCCAAAAGTACTAAAAGTACAGAGTCCAGATGGGCTTATAAAATTGTAGTTAGTTAGACTTCAACTTTCAATAGATAATGAATGGTTCCTTATAGTTGTAATGGCCTTGTTTCAACATCTGCACGCAGCAGATTTAAATTGAATCCAGACTTAATGTATTGATCAGACCAGGATTACATCTAACAACCCCTAAATGGGTAAATGTGTGACTGGATGTAAAGAATCTTCTCCTCACATCTGTTCCAGTAGTTGCTGGTTATCATCTCTAAGAGTGTGTGCAAACTTCATCTTCCTTTCTTGCTTTGACGGAGAGGTTTTTCCTTTCTATTGAAAGATGAGAAAATGCATATGAATAGAGAAGGTAAACTGTGGTCTTTCAAGTTATGAGAAATGCATTTTGTTTTTTTCATGTATACCAATATATATTAATAAAAGAAAGTACACCTGAATGGCGTAGGATGTAACTTAAAGAAAATCATAGTGCTTCAGTCAAAGAATACAAAAAGTCATTTGATTGATAATCACCTTGAACTTCCTGCCAGCATTACCAGCATGAAAAGATAATTAAAAGCATTGACTCATGTAGGGCAGCAGTCGATGACATGAAACCATGCAGGAGAGAGAAAACAACACAGCCATTATTGGTAATATTAATGATTCGGAAGTGTTATAATTTCACTTTGATCAAGATGTTTTCTGAGATACAATGGGCTTGAACTTTGCTCCTCACCACATTACTAACTCCTTTCAACCCTGGCAAAGATTATTTGACAAATTCTCATGAATTAATTGAAAAAAATCTGAAAAAAATGATCAAAGCGTTTTGTGAAAGCATCTGCAGCTGGTAGCAGTCATTTATTCTGCTTTGTATAGTTGTTTCTTAATAATAATAATAATAATAATAATAATAATTATAATAATACATTTTATTTATAATGCACTTTACATTTGGATCAAATCTCAAAGTGCTAAACTGTCTTGCTCTAATCATTCTAGCAAATATGAATTCTCAACTAAAGAGAAATTAGAATTCTACTCCCAAGTAAAGATATTAGAAATTACAAAAAGAGCAACTGGAGGGAAAAACAAAGATTGGTTTCATTAAGGGAATGACTTGTAGTATTCCCCAGTCCTTTGGATGATTTTTTGGTGAGCCAGTATTGCAGACAGAACTGAAGAATAAGAGGAGAAGGAGTAGACAAAGCCAGTAGACACCAGTGATAAACACAACTCCCAGGTACAAAAGTAATTTGAGGACATCATATAAAATAGTTTCAAAAAAAGCGAGCTGATGAACCAATACATCTTTTGACCTTAAAGGGCGCAGAATTTAATATGGCATAGAAAAATGGCTTGTTGAGATTTTTTTAAGCAAATAACACTGATATTCTTCAAGAAAACATCCATGCTTCACCAATAACTATATTGGGCACTATAAGCAAATCTGACCTAGGGGACTTTTAACAAGAAAAAACTCTTAAATAAAAACAGAGACAATCTATGTACAATACACACAATAATACTAAGCCAACCCTATGGAAGGTCTAACCCACAATCGATTACGCCTTTACAAGCAATCCTTCTGATTGATCTCCAATTTATTGTATGCATTCATGTCCGAAAAACCAATGCTTTTTATTTAAAAAAAGAAGAAGCTCCCACCAAATGAGTAAAATATAAACTCCTGGAGAAAACATGATATATGGATGATATATCTCCATATAGATATAGAACTGACCTATCCCAAAATCAATCCACGTCTTCCTCGCATTACCTAATTTATTTAACTTAATAATTTTCATTCAATATCGTTTGTGTATATCAACGTGTTTTCGATATAAATTATCTTAAAGTCAGAGAGGAGAGTCTCTGCTTCAACTTGTTCTGGACATTCATTCATTCATTCATTTTCTGTAACCGCTCATACTGGACATTCAATTAAGCTGATTTTCCAGTGACAGTCAGACAGGGTACCGACCTGTTAGCCAGCCGAGTACCAGTGAAAGTATGAGTTAACCAGGGCCACAACCAATCCTCTTTTGAAATCAGTTTTGTATTTCGCCTATGGATTTGGTGTAGGTTTTAGGATGCCCTTCCTGATGCAACAGGGGGCTTGAACCGGCACTAGGGGTCATTGACCATCTACAACATCAAGGATAAATATTTAAGTATTCAAAGTTCTTGAAGAAACATGGCACCTCCTACTCCAGTAAGAGTATGATGTGGAACAGTTTTTGGAAAAAAACTTTTTACATGCGGAGGGGATAATATACGTTTACACAATATTATTTAGAAACATATTAATTTAGAAATATTTTATTCTGAGTGGTGGACACATTCATAATTTCTCTCACCTAGGTTAGGTAGTAAAAGCCTTTAAATTAGAGACAGCTGAAAACTTCTGAGCTCACTTCAGGAATATTGAATTCAAGCCTAGGATTTAGTCTGAGTAAAACTTCTCAAGGCCTCTTCCCTCATGCCACCTAAGAAAACCAGATACCGCACTGCACTTTCCTCTTGTTGGTGATAGATATGCCCTGATCAATAAAAGCATTCTAAGTCCATCCTTGACTGGATTTCAGTGAGTTTGACGAAAGCTCAGAGGCTTTTCCTTGTCCACAGTTGAACCTCTAGAGCACCTCAAGGAGCTTTCTACCTCATTACAC
>VRLP01006169.1:0-30654 GCA_009660295.1 Lophius piscatorius | reverse complement strand
TTAGTCCGGGGAAGGAGGAGGCGGTATGAGTGGGTAGAACGGAGGGATCGTGTCGAGGTCAGTGGGGTGAGTAGTTCTTTTAGGTAGGGGGGTGCGTTACCATGGATACACTGGTGAGTGTGTATGAAAACCTGTATGAAACGGCCTGGGATACATTTGTGTTTGGGAGTTACACAAGAAGGTTTTGTGTGAAAAGTGATTCCAAGTTCACAGTCGGTTACGTAACAAAAGTAGATGTTTGCAGGTTTAGCCTCTGATGCAGTTTTGTGTGATAGCGGGCGTTCTAACAGACCGTCTTTCATGTAACCCATTTAAATGATTTGTTTTCAGTTGGTGCTATCAGTGCCTATGCGATAACTCTTTGGCAACTAATGTCAATCTCTAATTTCTCTTTCAGAGCTTGTATGTGTGGCGAAGGCCCTTTCCAACTGAAACTTGATTCATTATACTGCAAACATCTGTTTGGCATACGACACTTGAACAGCAAAAATAGCGGGGAGTCTTTTAGAGATTGTCCTACTTTAATCTAGGCGCAAACATGTGCACCCGTTTAGAAAAAATATTATTTGATGGCTCTATTTATTAGAATTTCTGTGAAAAACTTTGATGAATTATTTTTCTTCATGTTGTGTTGTTGTCTTTCAGGCTGCAGGTCTCATTAACATCAAAACTGCTAGGGGTTTAAATCGTCCATCCAAACAAGCTCTTCAGACAAAGCCATGCACTGTGTCTCTGACTGCAGTGAAAAGTATCCCTACAATCCAAGCCGTTAGCCCCAAGACATGCAAAGCTGAACACTCACCTGACACACCTGATGTCCAACTGCCCATCACCGGTCTCTCCTGTTCATCCGTAAACCAACTAAACAGAATGAATGTTAGGCTTCCACAGACTGAGTCTGATTATCGAGGACCCTCAGCGAATCAACAACAGGACATATCAAAACGAAAGTGGATATCTAGAAGCACAAATGTAGACTCAGCTCCCTGCTTACCTTCTCTGGAACCTCCAGGCAACCCATTGTCCAGCATCGACCTGCAACCAAATTCCACCCTTAGTCCGATAAAATTCCCTTGTTCTCAATTACATCCCTCCAAGCTCACCCCTATAAGCACTTTGGGTCCACCAAAGCCCATCCCTGGGGAGTCTGAGGAAGATTTTGTGAAGAGGAAACGGGAGTATTGGAGGATAAGAAAGAAGGAGCAAAGAGCCAGGAAGGCTATTCGTGAAAAGGGAATAACTTTAAGAAAAGCCTCCAACAGCTGGAGGCCCATCCTTCCTACCCAGGAAATACAAACACAGGTAAGATTTGCCCATCTATGGGTACATTAAGAGTTTTTAATAACGGTAAAGTCCAGCCAACAAAAGCTATGAAGAAGAGTCAAAACCAGGAAACAGTCTGTACATTTAAACAGTAAAGATATGGGAAGTCCAAAAACTTCAAGAGGAAACAATTCACAAATGGGAGAAAAGAAAGAATTCAAAAAAACAAGCTACATAAAAAAGAAGCCACCGGATCAAACATGAGAAAACTTAGTTAGAAATGGACTAGAGACAACATTAGGGACTGCTGGGATAAAGAACACAGACATGAATACACAGAGGTTGACGGGACATGGAGAGAGAGCCGGAACTAACGGAGGTAGGGAAGAAGATCAGTGTATGTGTGTGACAAAACAGAATCTGCAGACAGAAAACGGAACGAACAGATAGAGAAGAAACAGAATAAAGAAAGTCGGATGTGAAAGGCAAGAGGTGTGATGAGAACAAAAAAAATCAAAAACACAAAATCTTCAGAATAACACAAGATCAAATTCAAACCTCACAGACCAGAGGCAACAAAATGAATGAGTAAACATCTAAGCAGCAAGGGTTTTCAAATGTTGGTGCTGTAGAACCCATAGAGTAGACTGACCACGCTACTGATTACACTAACGGCACTGAGTGTAGCTCATACTTCAGCAGGACAAAACAGATCCACGCGCGTGCGTGGGAGAACTAGTCCAACAAAAGTATACATGATTGAAGGTGTAAGATTCAGAGTTTTTACTCTTTCTGCTATCTTTACATTGCAGTTGAGAAGGATGTAGTTCAACACATCTGCTTTAGACTCAGTGGATCTGGGTGTCTTGACCCAACTCACGATGGGTACTGTAATCGTGAGACGGGTGAATTTGTGTATGAATCAATATTAAAGTCTACTGCCGCCTCAACTTATTGATATTATCGCTATTGAAAACATGCAAATTGAATTAGATAGAAATAATATCCAATCAAAGCAATAAGGCGGAATTAACAATGTGGAAATCTGAAGACTATGGAGGATGGTCAGCAAATCTATGGTGACCCAGATAAAATCTTCTACGACCTACATGTAGGTCCAAACCAGTCTTTGGAAATGATGAGATAGGTCATTTTAGGAATTTATCCAATTGCACAGGAAAAAAACTATATATGAACACTTCACCAATCACTTCTATTTATGCTGTTCGTATCTATGAATTTGTCAAGTGTGTGCAGATCCAGCTAGATCCAGTCACTATATGCTACCAAACTGGGCCAGGAACATACTCCTGGTAACAGAATCACTTTATGAGTTCTGGTAGAGGTATGCGTTAAAAGATATGATTAAAAAACGAATAATGGTTTTTAATCATATGTATAAACAGCATTCCACTTATCTTGGGTCAGTCACTACATTCCTCAATTGGATGGAATGATATTAACTTTGTTGTCATACAGAGTAAGAGGAAGCAGAGTTGGTCAGCCTTTAGTACAGCGTGAGTTTATTCATCATCTATTTTTTTCTCTCTATCAACAGGATTCTGGTCCGTGGCTGAGCTCCAACCAGGAGTCAGAACATCAAATGAGGTGACTATCTTTTCTCCTCATGTTCTGCTCACACTTAGATCTTATGTAATTATGAATGTACCTTTTTTTCTTACAGCACCTCACTGGACGGTGAGCCTGGATCATTTCCATATTCATACACAGCACCGATAGAAGGTGAACTATCAACACCGCCTTCACATGTAGAAATGTAAAACATACTTGAATGAGAAAACCATTACAAGACTTTGTCTGCCGTTTCAGACGAGTCGGAGCTTCTGTGTCCCGACTACGAGAACAGTAATGGGGACGAAGGTTCTGTCTCAACGTCTGTGTGGAGGAACCGCTACCTCATGGACTATGATCCACTCAACCAGCTGCTAGTGTGCATGGTGTGCGGGGAGCAGCAGTACTGTCACAGCCTGGAGGGGGTGAGGGCCCACATTGACGAGGCTCACCCAGACACCCTAACAATGCGCCTGAAGGAGAAACAAAGAATACTGGAGGCCTGGGATGAGCAGGTGTCCCAGCGGGAACGCTTCTTCACCAGCCAGCTCCAGCAACACAGCGGGATCCTGACAGGTACAGTCTGACAGCAGAGAGAAGACGTGTAGAGAAGGTATCAGCTCAGGTTTTATGTATGCCGGTTGGGAAAAGGGAAAAACTGTTAAGAAAACGTTAGATACCGTAACAGTACGAGGTTATGCTGCAGCGCTAGTGTTAGTCCAGATCGTGTGCTAATGCCGGTATCCAACATGTAGTTGGAAGGGTCTGAGAATAACGTGTTTTCTAATCAGTTTGTGATCTCGGGACTTCTAGAGACTTGGATTACACTGTATTAGCTGGACGAAGTCCTTATGACTCTTTTTTCTATTTTCTGTCCCCATCTATTCAAAAGACACTTTTTGGGACCATTAAATCACAGTGATAAAACCTGTGATCACACACTGAGCACAGTCAGATCAATCTTAGCAATCTCTTGGAGTTGTGCTTGTGTCTACCTGACTTATCCAGATAGCTTAACTATCTGGTTGATCTAATCCTACCAGATAGTGACAGACGTCACAAAGAACAATGAAGTGTTAACAAAGATCCAGTGTGCACAATTTATTACCATTTAATCTCAATTACAATCTTTGCCTCCCACAATTAAATTTATATGATAATTACCTTCAAAGTGTTTACCCCATACAACCATCTGCTGCAAACAAAATCAACTGTCAATCACAGCTGTTGCAGCATCTCCCTGCCTATGCAAACATTTCCTCGATACAGACCAAGCGTGGATAGCTTCGCAGTCAGAACAAAAACTGAAAACTGGATCATCATCCGTTGTAGGGAAAGTATTTCGGATTTAACAATGGAAAAAAAAATCCATGATTAATTGTGATTGAACATTGATGAAAATACTGGTGACTACGATTTTTTCCACAATCGTGCAGTCCTAGCTAATGCATGACTCTTTGGCTCGGATCTAGTATGATCTCATTGCCCTCGTTAATCATCCTAAATGCGTTATACTACCTGAACATTCAAAGTGTCACCCGTATTCACCTCTCCAGCCACAGCCGTCCTCTTTGTCCAGCTGCTACAGGCTGTTTATTAGAATTATATTTATGTTGTTTGTCTTCATTTTGGCTATTGATTATAATTTGTCAAACCTGTCCAACTTGTCTTTCAGAAGCCCACAGAGACAGAGACAACTGAAGATGTCATGGGCCAGGTTACAAAATCCACACTTTAATCATGTTATTTATTATTTTATTATTTTGTTTTTTAAATATTTACTATCAGTTTTGTTTACCATAAATGTAAGTCATCTTAAAAAGAATGCTGTATACATCATTTACAAATGATTTACTACCACAGTTGCAATGTGGCTTTCTGAAAGTGAGCCTTGTCATTGTTTTATTAAAGCGGTCACAAATGCGACTTTGTTTTCATATTTGAAATAAAATTCCTAATAAAAGTACAACAGCCTCGAGGAGATAGTCTTTTTGCTGCACTAGGCTTAACACATCCTGCATACCTTTTTTTAATTGAAACCTTGATTCAAAAGTAAGGGTGAAATAATATTTGCTCTACACCATCAAATCTTTTATAATTCCTTGAATTTGGCCATTTTAAGCCTAAACTAAATAACAGCAAGTATTTGGTTTGATTTAACTTTGACCACCATAGGAGATAGGAGATAACTTACCTCTATACAGACGTTGTCATTTTTTCCTTAATGAGTTGCAAAAAGAAGGTGAATGTCATTTTTCATCATTTCCCAATAATTGCTTTGACCAGTGACATGACCTCGCAGAGTGAGAAGAATTCGACAATGAGCAAGAATCAATCAATGCATTTTCTTTGACAGTCACATCATTATAATGTTTATTGATAATATTCTACACCCCCAGGCATCCATCAGTCCTTCATTCCATCCCAGTGTTTACCCGGCCCACTAGAGGGTTACCATCAGGTGGTTTTCACCTGTTATTCAGCGAGAAGGACGGACCTTCAAAGATATTTGACATTTCTTATAAAAATATTTATGTGGTCCTACAAAAGTCTTTTCCCTCCCAGGATGATCATATTTTCTGGCTTTTACAAACCCACTTATTGCAGCTTATATTCCCACCAGCTGTGCCTCTTGTTCAACCCTCTCCAGTGTGCTTGCTACGATTTCATTATCATTTAAAACTCGTATTTTGTTTTTACTCAGGTTGTTTGATGTCAAATGTGAAAGATATCTGTATTGGATACAATGCTGTGAAAAACTATTGAGCCCCTTCTGGGGTTTTTTCTGTTTTTGAGTCTATTTAACAATAAACCGTGTTGGATTTCAAAACAAAATTTAACATAAAAAAAAGGCAATCTGATTCAACTTAAATGGTTATCCTGTTCTGAGCTTCCATCCTTGAGAAACTCAACCCAAACGGCATTTATGACTGGTTCCAGCCCGATCGCTACCAGTCCTGTTCAATCACATGATCAGTTCAATCAACGGTTTTCATGAGCATGACGTAAACTAACAGGTTTCACCGATAGCTCTATACCAAAATCAAAAGAAATACCATAAAAGATGAGGAAGGCTGATGAAAATCTGCAACAGGTTCTAAAGCGGTTTCTAAGGTTCTTGGACTCCACAGATCCACTGAGAGACAACATTATCGTCAAATTGAGAAGACTCCGAACAAAAGTGTACCTTGTGGCAAAATCCCTGCATGTTACAAAAGATCCACGCAAGACATCAAAGGATTAGCAGGTGACGTCAGAGACTGATCTCCTCTCACCAGAAGGTTTTGGTCGAAGTTGGTGCTGCTAAAGGCCGACATAACTTCTATGTTTGTGTATATTCTCATTTGACCCAGTTCACCTTTGTCGTAAGGGTAAACTTTGAAGTTCGGACATAGTTTGCGGTGACTTTAGCTCAGTTGGTAGACCAGTGGTCCCACAATCTGAGGGTCAGGAGTTTGATCCATGACCCTTGACGCTACATGCCGTGGGTCCCTCCTCAGGGGTGGGTCAAACGCAGAGGAACACATTCACGATGTTGTACTGTGTATGACATGTATTTGTATGACTCGTGATAAATGAAGAAAAACTTTATCATTAATGAGCTTTTCTCTAAAACAGACAAGATCAGGAGGGGTCCGATCCTTCCTCAAGGAACTGTAGAGTCGGGGGAGGCGGTGTCCCCTGATGTTTATGAAATATTCCGCTCAAGCATGTTTTTGATATTTTGAGTAGGCTGCAGATTTCTGACACCAGGAACATATTTGTGAAAATGCATCTAATTTGTAATCTTTCCTGTTCTTTTATATAGTTGCAGGGTCATGACATGGAACTTCATTACACTTAATACTACGCCACACTGCACAATTAGTACCAGGCTACAAACCTCTAACTTGTTCAGTATACAGAGTGGAACATTAACGTAAGCAGTCAATTAAAGATGACCCATGTCTCTTTACTTTTTTTTCCAACCATGTCTTCTATCAAGAAGTACTGCAAGTCCACAATCTCCAGGAATAGGCATTGGGGTAAGGTGACACAGGGGATCTGGGCATGGCGACCCCTGGCATCACCAAGTGGTTCTAGTTACATAGAATGTCACCTCTCTGGTGCTGAACGTGCCTGAACTGATACTGATCTGGCTATCAGGCCAACCTCTATCCATATCTCTGGTTCTGGAACCAAACTCCCGCAAAGAGTCTGGATTCTCCTTCTCCAGAGTCGCCCAGGGGGAAAAGCATTGGGTAGGAGTCGGAATAATCAAAAGTCGGGGGAATAGTTTGGGGTTTAGCTTCGGAGGGGTGGAGACATTTTTTTAACCATGCCCAGTATTAGACAACTTTTCGGGTTGATTAAAAATGATTAAAAAACGTGTATTTTGTTACATCCGGCAAGGCGGTTATGTTTTTCCCTCCTGTGTGTTTGTCTGTAGATTTGTTAGGGAGCAGCATTACAGAAAACTACAGGATAGATTTGCATGAGGTTTTGACTATTTTACCCAGAAGGTAGGTTTCGGCCTGTCCTAGAGGTGATTAAGGCTTGGTGATGTTAATGTTTCGCATAATTTCAAGTCAAATCAAATCAAATCAAATGATAAACAGGAGTAGTGATGTCACAGTTTGGCTATAGCCGCCTTTG
Organism: Lophius piscatorius; assembly: GCA_009660295.1. Lineage (NCBI taxonomy): Eukaryota > Metazoa > Chordata > Actinopteri > Lophiiformes > Lophiidae > Lophius > Lophius piscatorius. The sequence continues at coordinate 23,184 of VRLP01006169.1, read as the reverse complement.
TTCCTTTGATGTTCCTTTGGCGGTGGAGCTGGGGCTGAATGGAGATTCTCTGAGAGATACTGAGAGAGTTTGTTAGAGCTTTCGGTATTTTTAGAGGCTGGCAATAACTCAGACACTAATGGAGAAATCTGCAGCAATTTTTCCTAAACCTTGGGTGCTGTTGTACTTTGTCGCAGGCTTGCGATCCCTTAGTGCTTTTTTATATTCTCTATTCAGGTTCTTTGTTTTATGTTATATTTAGTTTATTTTTAGTTTGAATTTCTACTGGGAGGTTGGCCTGGTAGTCGGTCCGAATATAATCCAATCTGAGTTGGACATGTTCAAAGCCTCCATTAAAGAGGCAGCAACTGGGAGCTGTGATCAGAAGGATCTTGGTGTCTGTTGTGGTGGCCCAACTGCAATCCATCACGTCCTGTTTTACCAAAAGGGAGAATTTTGTCTACCCTCAGCTAAATGTGTTAAACATGCTCACATTAGATGTTGGACCGAGTGTTATCCTAGTCTATGATCCTGTTTTGTGTTATTCATAAAGAGGCTCTCTAGGTGTAGTTCTGGTGTGGAGCGTTTCCAGTTTGGGGGGAGCTTACCCTGGGGGGCTTACAATTGCATCTCTGCTCTTTGCAGATAATGTGTTTCTGTTGGCCTCATCAGTCTGTGATCTTCGGCAGCACTGAGGCAAATGTGAAGCCAGTGTTTTCTGTCTGTAAAAGGGTGGATTGTTCCCTCCAGGTCGGAGTAAATTGCTAACTCAAATGAAGGAGTTAAAGTATATTGGGATCTCAGACAGGAGTGTAGAGAAAATGGACTGAGATTAAAGGCGGTTTGCTGCAGCAAAAGCAGTAATGCAGCCGTTTTAGGTGGTGAACAAAACGGCTGAGTTGAACGGCAGGGTTCTCATTTACCTTCCAAACCCCACCTATGGTTATATGAAATGTTTAGTGATGAAAAGAAAGAGGTCAAAGTCTGAAATGGGCTTCCTTTCATGGCGTGGATTGGCTCAGACTTAGAAATAGGATTAGCTCAGTTGTCCGAAGGGAGGGTGGGGCCACTGCTCCTTTGTGTTGAAAAAGATTCTTTTGAGGTGATTTGGGCATCTGATACAATTCAAATAAAATGCATAATGGTTGAAGGCCATTCAAATACATTGTCTGATTTTCATGTATGCGTTTAGTTGTATTACATCACAGATGAATGACAAACTGTGACACACAAACAGCACAAGAGTTCGACATTTTTATTATATTTGTCTATAATCTTTCTGCTCCACTATCAAGCTTTCATTCTGGTCAAAGGATATCCTTTTTGGATACCTGCAGCTTGTTTTGAGTGTGGTACTGCAAACCCTGAATCGTTCATATTTGTCGAAACAGATATTTCGAGGAATGTCATTCTGAGTTGTTTACCAGCTCAAAGGGAACATTTAAAAACCTTTTATGTAATAAACCTTTTCTGCCTTTGGATTTGTTTCTTTGAGATCTTTTTAATCACACAAAGATATTTATTGTTTTGTTTTCTATAAAAAAAGTTTGAATATGTATTCGTTTTCATCCATGTCTATTTTTTTTTCTACTTTAACTTTTATATATGCAAACATTACAGGACAGATTTCCACAAAGCTTGATAGAAATATGGAAATGAACCAAAACATTATCATTTTGATTCCCCCCATCCTTTTTGACTTTTTCCCTAATTCTACAAAAACTACTCCGGGTCAGTAGGTTGAACAGAGATGCTGAAGTAGAAAGCATCCACAGAGTATTTGAGAGATACTGAGAGACTTTGTTGGACTTTTGGACTCGTACATTAATTAATATTAATACATTAATTAGTATTAACAGTTTTTTTCCCACCAGAAGTTATTATAATTACTACTAAATGCAATCAACCTATCATAATAGCTGATGTCACTGTTGTTGCTCCACATGCCTGTCCCTTCATCACTTCTCCCACCCCCTCTTTCGTTCACTCTCTCACACCGTCTCTCGGTCAAGGCAAAAGGCCACCCACCCAAGGTTTCTGCCTCTTATAAAGGATTTTTTCTCTCTCCACTGTCTCCATTTTCCTGCTCATGGGTGTATTGTTGGGTCTCTGTACAAGATGACATTTGTTGTGATTTGGCGCTATATAGATTGTACTGATATATAACTGACCCTCCAGCTGGACCAGGCTGTAGTTCCTGGCGGCCTCAGGTCAGCCACAGTCGCCCCTGCAGCTGAGAAAGCAACAGTGAACTGTCTGAATGTCTATCATTTTCAACCAACATCTTAGCAAAGTTTTTGAGAGATGGTCCTCCCCCATGTCAAGACTGCTTTTCCTGCTGATCTTCATCGACATCACTTTCTAGATGGAAGACCAGTTTTAACACACACAGGAGGCTGCTGTTTGTTGATTCCAGCGCTGCATTCAAACCCCCCCCCCCCCAAAAAAAAAAAAAGATGATCCAAACTGTTGACAGTTATATACTGGATATTGGACTTTCTCAGCAACAGACCCCAAATGTCAGGATGGGAGACAAAACCTAACAAACTCGGTTCCTGGACACTGAAATGCTGCAGGAGTGTGTCTTCAACGCTCTCTTATACTCCCATTTCACAAAACTGCTCCAACATTCTTGCCTCCCACACCATCTGCGATTTTGCTGACTGTACCACCATAGTAGGATGGATCACAGTCAACGACATACCAGCCTACAGCAGGAGGTTCTAATCTCACAGACTGTTGGTGAACACAACAAAAACAATGAGAAATCGAAGTGAGAGGAAAACCCCACCCTCTCAGCCTCCTCCCCTTGTATGCAGAGGGCGGAGTGCCTCAAATTCTTAAGAATCTACATCACTGCAGACCACAAACGTATGAAAACATCTCCCACCAGGTGAATAAGAACCAGCAGAGACTGTGCAAGAAGTTAAAAACAATCCCAACTGTCAAAACAACTCCTCACAAACTGTGGAGCCACCGCAGAGAACCTCCTGAAACAACTCATATGTGACACAGGACGAATCCTCCTGCTGGGGAATTTTCCTTTGGTTTTTCTTGACACGGAACCTTTTCAAATTAAACATATTTCTGCTTCCAAAACCCTTTTTAGTTCCATCCTCAACGCTTCTATGAACTCATGTTCTCATTAGTGGGATGTCTGTGGACGTTAGAGCTTTAACGCTATCCTACTCCGGAATGAGAGTGTGAAACAAGAACTTGAGTCTGGACTGAATTCATCCATCCAAATAAATGGTGCATCAGTTGACGACATGAAACAGCCTCAGAACCAAAACATTCTCTTTGGCAAAAAAATCTCAATGTTAGGAGAAATCACATGAAGTATCTGAAAACTGAAATCAACGCGCTGGAACAAAGAGCGCTTAACAGCAGCTGTTGACAAAACTTTTGCAAGCATCAATTAATGAATCAATGCATTGACTTAGTGGTCTGTCTGTTCGGACAGAAGGCAGAACATAGTATAGGTTGCACCAGGCAGAACCGTTCCATGAATTGAACTCAACCCAGCGGTTTTCTTCCTCTCAATTTATGAACAAATGATCAAATATTTCAGCAATTACCAACAGTGAGGGAACTCTGACCTCAGACAGTAGTAAGTGTAACCCACAATTAAACTATTTTATAAAAAGCTTATTCTGTATATCCTGTTTTTTAATAATGGAATTCTACTGAATTTTTAATATCTTCACATTCATCTGAGCTGCCTTCGGCGGCCGTCCTTCATCAGAGGCATCATGTTCGGAGTAGTGATGACAGGCATCATCATCATCATCTCGATGCCCAGCTTCCAGGTCCTCACTCCAGGGCTGCCCCTTATCCACACCTTTATATTGTTATTCATTATTTGGCTGCACAGAAAAAAATCAATACCAAATCCAATGAATTCAAATTTTAAAAGTTAAAATCTATAAAAACTAGTTTGGGTCCAATAAGAGCAACAATAAAAACGTTATGAGCACGACACTGACAGCATGTAGGATACACCTTTAATGTCAATAATGAAAACAAAAATAAATGGAGTGAAATGAAGACATGTAAGATTGTTTAGCCTCTGAAGTTTGTCGAATACCATTGCAGTTTATAATCCAGCCTCTGATACAATTAAGTTTTAAAACGTTGTTTATTTGACTACTGAACCATTACAATATTCAGAGACCTGACAGGGTCTCCTACAGGGGTGTGTTCTCTTCATAAGTTCACCTTTACCTCATACTAGTTAAGCTCCTACCCAGCATGGACTCCTTAATCAGTGGGTATGTCTGCATATCGTCGACAGTCCGAACCTTGTTACTGTGACTGTTACTGTTTCATCCTGTGGATTCTGCTGTCCTCTTCTTCCACTGTAGTCTCAGGCTCTGGTTCTAGCCGTCTCCCCTCCCTCTCAGCCAGGTCTGTGCTGCTCGACTGACTCTGGTCAGCCGTCCCCTGCAGCTCCTTGGTTCCGGCATCCAGGCGAAACAAAGTAGGAACGTGACCCAGGATGGGGTTGTTCTGCTGGAGTCCAGAGATCCACTGGTTGAGAGTGGCCTGGTCTCCTCGGCCAGTCATACACATGGCAAAGACTGGACCCTCATCCACTGGATACAAGAGACACAAGAACTGAATTACATACTCCGTGTGCCCATTTTCCTGGAACAAGTCAAACGTGAACCCAGAGACAAGGCCTTAGGAATTAATATTCAAATTATTCAATCTGACAGCTAAAGTGTCAATATCTTACAATCTTCTACATCAAAACTCTCCTCATCGCCAAGATCCCGCTCCAAATCCAGCTCCAACTGCAGAGGATAGTCCAAACACCTCTCTGGGTCATAGGGCTCCAGTACCTGTGGGGGGGGGGTACACACGGTAAAAGCAGTGTTATGACTCTGCTGTGTGACTATGAAGCATTCAGTGGGATTTCTGTGAAGGAAAAGTTGCAGTATGTGGATTAGTTCAGAGAACTTTTGACTTGTGGGGGTCACCACTGCTCACGCTCTGCAGGAGAGACAAAGTTATGTTTGATGGGTTTGAGGGAGAGGAAAAGCTCCTGATTGAGTAAACTACATTAAAGCTTTAAATGAGAGGTAAATATACCTCAATACTTTCTTTACTTTCTCTATTGACTTCTCTGGTCAAAAGGAACATAATCAATATTAACAAAGTCAACTGAATAACATGAATTTAATAAACCAAGACCAACCAGAAACCAGGAGCTGTTGTATTAGAATCATTTTACATTTGGAAAGTGGTGCTGCCATAAACATATAGAAATGACTATTTTGTAACCGATGCTATAGGACCAGATAAATAAGGGGGGGGGACTAGACTGTAACCCTTTGGCCTTGGTGCATTCTTTTCAAATACAGCTAAATAAAACTACAATATCTGCGAAACTAAGGCAGTAGAAAAACAACACTGACATACTGGAGATGAAATTTAAGAGTCAAATCATAAAATTGAAATGTTCCAGATTCAAATCCTCCCCTGGAACTTGTGAATTTTGTTTTTGTCTTTCATGTTCTCAAAAAATACATACAATGTCAGAATTGTCGGTGGACGTGAATGTGATCATGAATGGTTGCCTGTCTTTCTGTGATGGAGATTTTTTTCCACTTACAGTCTTTTTATCAGAACACCAGGTGAGCCGTCCGTGTGGACGAATCTGTTTATTGGAGGTTTAATCATATTTAAATGTGGGACGCCAACGTGGTTCTGGATGACATCCAGCAACCATGGGCACTAACAGTAGAAGGAAAAGGGAGCGGGGTTTAACAATAGCCCTGCCTTCAATAGTTGTTTGTAATCCGAGCCGTGAGCACTTTTAAGTTATGTGATCAGGTGTACAGAGAATTTTAATAGTTATTCCTGTCCTTGCCTCCATGCGTTGACAGCTGGAGACGATAAGTTGGAAGAGCTGTTGTCATTGGGGGAGAGGCTGTGTGACTGAAGTAATAGGATTTAAACTTTTTTTTTTAACTGTTGTGTTGGAGGTAAAAGTCGTAATAGTTATGGAGACAGAATCAGAAATTTAATTCCACTTTTACTGTGTGTGTGTTCTTTTATTTTAGGAAACTGGGATGCTTCACCTCCACTTCCTCGGCGTTTGAGAGGCCATTATGGAAGTGCTCTGTTTGCATAGAAAATAAATGAATAATTATCATCTCTGCGCATGGAATCAAACACTCCCTTCAAGGCCAAAGGAAGAAACATCACAAAATAACAGTGTCATAAAAAAAGAAGATGTAATATACATATACACAAACATTTATGTACAGACATTACACAGTATAAATAACATTGGAGCCAGTAAGTACGACCTTGACTCTTATTTCCACTCTGGTGTCTGGATGAGAAGTAGATTTACCCCACCAGAAGTATGTGTGTCATAATCCAATCGCCTTGTGTATTTCAGATTTCTTTCATCTAGTTTGGGATTCTATCACCGATCACAGCTTCTTAGTCCATCTTTGTTTTCTATTATTTTGTGAATCTAGTATTTTCATTAAAAAACGATGGGTTTATATATTGCTTATTCATTGCAGTAAAAAAAGTCTGTGTACACAGATGTAGTAATGTGTATTGTTTATTTGCCCACACAGAGTGTATGGATGGTTTCCTTGAGCGAGAAAACCATCTCTGCAGTCTCAAAAGTTGCAACAGAGAGCCGCCCTGACCCTCATCCCAAATGATCAAAGCCTTTATCTCAGACATTCCAATCACAGAGCAGCTTATGATGCAACTTTGTAATTGGAAGCTGTTTTCAAATATAAACGCACGTATACTTCCTGTTAAAGGAAAAGTTAGAGAGTGTGTTCCAACCTTCTCATTTGGTGGTGTGGGGTCAGCTCTGAGGATGTAATAGTACACACATGTCTTCCTCAGCCAGAGGGGAAAGGGACCCTCCACAAACACTGGCCTGCTTTGGTTATGTTTGGCCAGCAGCTCCACCTGGTTGGGGCTCTGTATACCTGGTGTCAGTGGAGCGTGAAGAACACAAGACAAACATATGTTAATGATATACACATATCATTAACCGTTTTTGTCATCTTTACCATTTAAGCGCAAAATAATCAACTGACAAAACACGTCAAAGAAGAAATATATATACATTTCTGTATCTGTAAACTTACAACAGTATAGGAATATCTACTCTCAATTATTTTCCTTATTGAAGTGGTCCATTCCATCAGCAGAGGGAATGCACTCAACCATGAGAATGTGTCCAGTGGTTTACATACCTACTAAATGTGGAAGTGTGACCTGCTCCCCACTCTCTGTGACGTCTGTAAAGGGCAGCTAGTGGGAAGACAGAATGATATTCATTCTTGACAAGGGGCAAAAACTTTATGACAAATACACACATAACATAAATACTATAGCCTGAACATACCTCTGCCAACAAAATAGTCTCTTAACTATTTTTGGTTAAGGAATTAAATGATCAGCAATTTAAACTATTTTAACTATTTTTTTAAATATCTGATATTATTACACTATAATTTAATAACAATAATAGTAGTTTTAAGATTTAATTGGACTATTTACCCCGCCGTCAAAAACTGGAGGAGTGTATGTTATCTTTGCCTTTTGTTTGCCAGTGTGTTTGTTCATGTGTGTGTGTGTGTGTGTGTGTGTGTTTGGGAGGGAATACCCGTGTGATTGTAATCAGAATAACTCAAAATGCTTTAAACAGATTTCAATTACATTATGTGGTAATGTTGGACTTGCACCGGGGAATGGGTGACAAGAAAGACTCCATTATACAGAAATGGTGGATGTAGGATTTGTTCCCATGAATCCTACTATGCCTATACCATGACCTTCCCTACTCAGCCTCTGATTGGCTGGGTATGACGCTTACGTTTCCCAGGAATTCAAGTTTCCTTCTTTTTATTTAGTTGAAGTTCTTTCAGTGAGGGACTGGAAACCTTGTCACAACTAGTCAATCCGAGGCAGAGTAGTGGGGTAAGGCTGTATTACAACCGCAGGTTTTTCCACATCTGATCAGGCTCAAAATGTGGTACACTGTAAGTTAATTACTTTTTGAGATATCTTGCGCCCATCATAGTAGACAGATCGACAATGGCAGAAGTAATTAAGAGCACATGATCTCAACCTCCTGTTCACAACATAGTCGATGACTCTCTTTGTGTGTTTACAACCTAGTCTGGAAGTTGAACCTCTGGCTAGAAGTTCTTCATGCTTTATATGAATTTAAAAGTCCCTCATTCGTCCCCAGAGGGACGGAGGTTCGCCTCACTCATATGAAATAAATGATCACATGCAATCAAGTTCAAGAGCCATGTCATGGATAATTAGTGACTACAGTGAGACATTACTACATCAAATCAACTGTCCAAAGGAGACAAAAAGGAGAATAAAATCAAAGAGCAACTACAGATGCAATATATTCTTTAAAATACAATCCTATAAACTGTAGTTTCTAAATAATTGTTGCTGTACGAACAGCGCTGTTTCTGTTTTACTTGTTGTATAACTTGAGCAGACTTCTCGCTGCATGTCATGCAACTTGTAGGTCGACACTGAGTCAGGCAGAGGATGCTGTGTGACCTTGTCCAACAGTTCATGTACACGTTCATGTTCTAACACTTTGTACTATGTACAAGCTGTATGAGGGCAATTTAAATATAAAACACATATTTGACTGTTTAGGAGAAAGATGCAAAAGTGTTTTGCTGACACTGACTTGTGTTGGGCAGAAGGAAAGAAGGGGAATTACTTTATATTCATTTCTGAGTGAACTGTTTAAAGCTCTTAAACATCTGAAGTTCTAACCAGTGTCCAGCTGTACCTGATAGACTGTGACCTCAGCATCAAGGTCATTAGCAATGCGATTCAGACTGAAGCGGGCCAGGTCCACCGGATCTCCAGGCAGATGTTCGGGGACGGGAAAGGGGTTAATGTATTTGAACTTTGGAAACCAGTACATTATACGCTGATACTTTCTCATTGGGTGGCCTTTTTCTCCAAAGATCTGGACCAGCAGGACTTTAGTCTCCATGTTGGGCATGACACCTGAAACACAGACGTTTAAAATGAAGACAGACTGCTGTGTAGTGTCACATGTACACAATTTCAAGGCATCTGTAGATTAAAAGTTCTTGACCCCTCTTACTTTCTTCTACGTTTGTTGACCTCATACTTAATACTGATAAGTGAGATCTTCAGAGTAAATTTAAACAATGTGCAGATTGGCGATTAATATGGATTCTGAATGTGTCACAACACAGCATCCCTGTTTAATGTGTAATTAACATATTCAGCTACATGTGAATGACTAAAACAGTCAAGAATACAAAAAAGGTATCCTCAGATGAACACACTTGCCCCAGCCTTCAGACTGTGTGGTCATGTTGGCTGTAGGCACCAAAACTGCCCGTTGTGAGAAGGTGACACCTCTATCAGCTGTGAACTCTGACCTCCCAGCATCTGTATGCTACGTAGGAACAGGGAAATGGATGCTCCATTTAACTTCTTTACCGCACTGCTTCAGCTGCACAGGTTTCAACCACAGTCTAGCTTGAAGCCAGAGAACAGCAACCAGTCCAAGTCCAAGAATCGACCGCCTTCCTCTTAGTCTACAGCAGAATGCTAATTAGTCAATAGTAAAACCGTATGTGCTAAAAGCTACCAAAGCCTAGCAAATAAAGACTACTAGCAGATCTTACAGGTAATATAGACTACTATCAGGATATCGACAAATAAAGTGGAAACAAACATATTTTTCAGCTTTACGAGATCATTTTGTTTGTCCGTGGAACAGAGAGGCTACGACTAGCGGCCGATACGGTTTTTGTCATCATGTTTTATTGTTTAACAATAAATAAATCATATCATCAACATGATGTTATTTCCAGTCAACCGCACACACAATGTTAACCGTTCACATAACTTTGATATGAGACAAAAATCGTATCATCTCCTATGAATATCAAAACTATAACACATTAAACGTATATATTACATAAACTCCATTAGGTTCAGAATAGAAACTTTGTCTGAACGCCCACCCTTGTAGAATGTCTTCAATCATATCACAGGTAGACCATGACCGGAAGAGGTGTGTAAGTCAGACATTACAAAGATCATCTGTGTTGATCTACTGGCTCACTGTCGATCATGCTAGTAATGTTATTGATATATTAATCAAAGAATTATAAATCTAAAGTTAGATTTTGACATAGAGACAGATACTGCTCAAATTTAATGAACTATCTCTTTGCAAATATTAAACTGTTTGTACTAGTGTGGTGCTTTTATTAAAAAAAGGAGAAATCAAGAATATTATTAAATGCATCTACTTAACACATACTTATATAGCAATGATAAAGTATTAAGAGGTCTGTTAAAGTAGTAAACTCCTCAGGAGATTTGATCATGATTAAAATCATTATCACCCGCTCATCCTGTTCATGGGGGCTGGAGCCTATCCCAGCTGACATCGGGCAAGAGGCGGGGTACACCCCGGACCAGTCGTGAGTTCATCACAGTGCCGGCACATAGAAGTATACAACCACTCACACTTACTTCTACGGGCAATTTTAGTCTCACTAATTCACCGATATTGCATGTTTTTGGACTGTGGGATGAAGTTACCGGAGCTGGAAGCCAGAGTTCCCGGAGAGAACCCACGCAGAAACGCAGACAAAACGCACACTCCGCACAGAAAGGCCGGCAGACGTGGATTTGAACCCGGTACCTTCTTGCTGTGAGGCGAGAGGCCCTCACAGCAAGAGGCCCCGTGCGCCACTGTGCCGCCATAGCTCAAGTTAATCACTGAAAATAGCTTTTTGTCTAATTAATAGTCCAAAAATCAGGGACTGTTTACTTATGATCAAAGATCAAAGCAGTATATCTTCATATGTATAATGTACTTTTTTGAGAAATGCACTGCTTGGTTAACACCAAATAAAAGAAAGCGTCTGTATTCCAAGTAGTTCATCTTTTCGACTCATCAGCCAATAAAAAATATTCACACCCACACAAACACAGGAGAACATCCAGAAATTAAAATATATGTCAATTTAATAATGTATGAACATAATATAGAATATTTTGAGTAGAGTACGGCAGTGTAATGTTTGGGGCTTTACGACCTCCGAGGGACTCGCTATATTTGAGTAAACATTAATTCTGCACTTTACCAGAAAAATTGCCTCTTATATAGCTGGACTATAATTGTTCTGCAAAGACGAGAGGTCCCTCCGTTCTACCAATTCAAACCGCCTCTTCCTTCCCTGGACTAAGCTCAGCACCATGGGTGATCGGGCCTTCTGTTCTGCTGCCCCTCGTCTGTGGAATGCCATCCCTGACCATCTGAGGGCTCCACAGACGACTGAGTCTTTTAAAAAAGGTCTTAAAACTTTCCTTTTTAGCAGAACCTTTGACCTTTAATTAACATTGCTGCTTTTTGGTTATATTTTTATATACTATTATTATATTTTTTATTGATGCTTTTATCTGCTTTTTTGTAGCACTTCCAAATATAAAGTGCATTATAAATAAATTGTATTATTATTATTATAACAAAGAGGTAATATATATTTAATAACTTGCAATTAATAGCATTTAATAAAACAATAAAAATAAGTATATTTGGGTAAAATTTCACTGAAATTTATGTAATAAGGCAATAATGGCCTAAGTGCAAAAACAAAGAAACAAATTTAAAAATGAAAATTAGGTAACACTATTTGGTAACACTACAAAATACTTTGTAATATTTGGATTCAAAAATGGTAATATGGTGTTATTAATATTGTAATAACATAATTATGAGGTAATAAAGGTTGATGTTTTGTCAGGATTGTAGCAGCGTAATACCTTCCAAATTAGATGAAACTTCTCAAAATTGGTAATTAACATGTTATAATACTACCCATGAAATATTACCCATATATACCCATTGTTATTACCATGCTAGTGGTGAGTTGTTGTTTTGGTAATTACATGTTATTACATATGTATTACTTCTTTTTTTTGTCACTATTACCCCACTATTGCCATCTTATTACCTTGCTGATATGTAAAGTGCAGTTATTTCTGCTACGGGTGACACAAATAGTGAAGCTGAGCCGACAAATACTTTTCACATTGTTGATTAAGATATTATCCTTTTTTCCTTATTAAATAAAGAGATTATTCAAAAATTGGCACTTTGTGTTTACGCATTTTGTATTTGTAATGTTAAATTTAGTTTGAAGATCTAATACGGTTAAGTATGAGATAACCCAACAATAGAAGAAATCAGGAAGGGCCCAATACTTTTTCATAAAACTTAACAATCCATGTCTCTGTCGTTTTATTGAACGAATAACCCGTTATAAATTTCAAAGTATTCGAAAAAGACCTACATGTCAATGTTCAGAGGTCTAACACTGACCCCTGACACTGACACTAAAATGTGATTTTAATGTTTAATACAATTTTTTTGATCTTTTATTTCTTGTTATTTTGTTTGAGCCATTTGTATTTTGATATTTGATATTAACTCCTGTTTTAACATGTTCTTTTCCATTTACTCTGTACCTGTTAAGCGTTTTTGAGTTTTTTAAAAAAGCGCTCTACAAGTCTGCCTGTTCTTTTACCTGTTATAAAGGAGCACCTGGTGACCATCCAGTTTGTTCACATGTTTGGGATTTGTATGACCAGAATGGCCTGTAATGGACACCCACCATAGTTCTCCATCTGTTCCAGTAACTGCACTCCACACTCCTGCTGGCGTGGATAATGGTTGAACATTCTCTGGATGAAGTTTCTGGGCACAAACACCTCTTTGGGAAAAACATCCAGCAGTTTATTGTAGACGGACAGATCTTTCTCCACGCCAAACTCTGGCATCTTCTTCAGAGCTGAGTAGATGAATTCCACATGGCCGCGCCGCCTCACATCTCTCTTGATGAAAATGTCCACGACTTTGTGGAATGTGGCCTTGGTTTTGGCGTCTTTGCTCACATGCTCGAAGAGAAAGTCGTGGGTGAGCAGAGACCTGTCCTTCTTCTGGTCATTGTTTTTGGTGAAGTCTGGGGGAGCCGGTTGACTATTGGTACTTGCTGGTCTTCCATGGAAATGTGTCAAGACCTACAAGGGATAATTTATTTTGTTTACAAGATGCTCTGATTTTCATTAACACTTCATACATTCTGTTCACCTGAGTTTATTTTAGTACCCAAAAGCATTATTTCCTCCACGAGGGAGATGGAGAAAGTTATTTGATCCTCTAAGCTTGTTAGCTGACATGATGAATTGTTTTGCGCGGGGGTGGATATTAGGGCCAAGGAAAAATCTGTTACATTTTTAGGTAGATCCAAGAACTGGTGCTGATTCTGGGTTTCCTATTCACCAGCTTTAAAATTAAAAACGGCCAATATAATGAAATAAAAATATGATAATACTATAATATAATTTGGGAACTTCCCAGCCTTCATCACTATACGATACAGAAAACTTGAAATACGGTGTTATGCATATCTCATCAGATGTATAGAAGAGTTTCTTGTGGACAGGCAACAGTGGGATACAACTAACAACTAAGGATACTCTCTCAAGTACAAGATTGAGGAGCATGGGGAAAACCCAGGGATGTGTTCTATCTCCAGGGTTATGTGACTGTGAGAAATCGCTTTGCAAATATATATATACATATACATATATATATACACACATATATATATACACACATATATATATAGACACATACATACATATATATATATATATACACACATTATATATATATACATATATACGTATATATATATATATATATATACACATTATATATATATATATATATACACATTATATATATATATATACATTATATACATTATATATATATATATATATATATATATATACGTATATATGTATGTATGTATGTATGTGTCTATATATATATGTGTGTATATATATATGTATATATATATGTGTGTATATATATATGTATATGTATATATACACACATATATGTGTGTCTAGTGTGTGTGTGTGTGTGTCTGTGTACTGAAATATACCTGTTTTGGGGTATTACGTAGTATACTGGCTTGACGGGAAGCGGCTGACTGGAGTAGACCGCTATACTGGCCAGCAGACCCGCCTGACCGGCCCACCAGTCTGAGACACTGGGGCTGGAGCACCCAGCGGACACACCTCATGGTAAAGCCATTACCCCGACCTTCAGGAAACAGACCAGCAGAGGGAGAATGACCATGAGATGGACCATATTCTTTTAATGAACCTGTTGTTTTTATGGAGAATTCTACAGACTTTGGTAAGTCTATCCTATTCCTGTTGGACCCACCCTGATGATGACTGGAGAAAGAATGAAAACCTTAAAGAAACAGAAATAATGTGTTGTTAATGTCGATTTGTCAACTTAGTAACCCAGTAGGGAAGTTATGTTTTCACCCGCCAGTTATGTTCATAGCGTCACTCACACCGGCCAATCAAATTGATTGTTTACAGGAAGAGCGATGTGGGAATTAGAAGACATGGTTTGCTCGAAAGTAATGAAAGTTGATTCAGAAAACAGAACGTTTAAAGTTGGTGGATGGACCAATATATGTTCATTCTTCCGCCAGTCGGTACCAAACCTTTGTGTCTCATATGTTGTGAAATCAGGGCGTTGATCAAAAGGGAATATTAGGCGTCACTACGGGAGCAAACATAGATCCTTTGAGGAAACATAATCACAGAAGTCCAAAGTGAGAGCACGCAAAATAACCGAGCAGAAAGCCCAGTATGACAGATCCACCCGACTCATCACACGTTCATTTACAGCCCAGCAACGTGCAAATGAATGTTCGCTGAAGATTGCATGGATATTTGGGCAACATATTAAAAAACAAAAACATTCCGTGACGGGACAGTTGTGAAGGAATGCTTGAACGCCGCTGCCGAGACATTACCCGAAGGTAAACAAAAAGACGAATTGTGTGACAATATCCAGCGAATCCCAATGTCAGCTACACCGACTACCAGAAAATCTGAAACATTAGCAGATGATGTACCTTCACAGCTTGATGCAGCTATTCAGAGGTCAGTATGCGTATTTTAAGCCATTGATGAGTCTACAGATGTAACGGATGAAGCCCAGCTTCGGGTTCACGTGAGATTTGTTCACAAAGAGAAGAAAGAGATGTGTGAGGACCTGTTGTGTGTGTGTCTCAAGTGGTGTTAAACCCAAGAGGAGAGGACATATATGAAGCCAAAAAGGAGATGCTGATAAAGAGGGACATTAATCTGAAACAGGTGGTCTCTAGTTACTACAGAGGGTACCCAAGTAATGGTAGGAGGGGGGGGGGGCTTCTCTTCAGATGAGCGCAGGTTAACATTGAGCAAATGTGACGGATGTTAAAGACTATATAGATGGCGTAGTGAAAGATATGGTGCCTGAAATATCATCTAGTAGGACCGGATGACAGTAGATAAGTGATGGTCTGGGGAGGACGTTTCCAGGGAGGATCACATTGACCTCCATGAGCTAGCCAATGGTACCCCGACTGCTGTTTGGTACCAGGATGAAATCCTCAGGCCCATTGTCAGACCTTACACTGGTGCAATGCCAGCTGTCATGTGACCAGAGTGTGTTCCTGGATGACAAAAGTACTGATGCCATTGACACCCAGTGTCTGGTCAGGAGCATGCCCAGATGTTGTCAATAGTGCAGACAGATACTTGCAGGCCGATCCCACAGTTGTGACACATTTTGAGTTGTAGTGATACAATTCGCTCAAGGTGGATCAGCCCGTTATTTCAATTTGTCACTTTTTGGGTATGATTTAGAATCCAGTCCTGGTTGAGTTCATGATTTTAGTTTCCATTGACCGTTCTTAGGTAATTTTTTTCTCAACAAATTACTCAATGCATATCAATAAAAATGTTCGACTTGAATTTTTCGTTCAGTGAAATCCAATCTTCGAATTTCATTCGTTCATTCTTCACACCGCTTATCCTGTTCAGGTTTGCGGGGGCTGGAGCCTATACCAGCCAACAGAAAGCGGGAGGCGGGGTACAGCCAGGACGAGTCGCCAATTCATCACAGGGTTGACACATTGAGAGAAACAACCACTCACACTGTTCCCTTCATTTTTTTAAAGCACTGGATATTCCTTTATTGTTCTGTTTGTTTACATTTATTCACTTATTATGTCACATTTTCTTTCCTTCCCTAAATACGAAACCTGACAAAGTATCCAGAAAATGGCCTTTCTGCTGTGCACAACAAAAACCAGTGTTTATTTTAAGTTATCGAATACATAGACATGTCTTAGGAGAAAAATGTTGTTTGAACTGGATCAATGTGTTTGATTAAAGTGTTAGAACATTTAAATGGGTTTAATATTATTGTAAGTTGGAAAAATATCAAGCTAGAAAGGAGTCACTTAATGAGATAAATAATCAAGAATAAATCTGTACAGTGAACTTTTCCTATATAGTATTCAAACAATTTGTGATTCTTATGTCACCATGCTGTTTTATGTGATAATCTTCAACGTGACATTATCAGAAACTCAAACACGCGGGGATGTCTGATTAATAAAAACGGGAATTCAATTACAAATTTCAATTATACGAGTCGTATTTACAGATCAGACATAGATCTATATTTAAATATATAGATAGATATACTTTAATGAATACCAACCATTTATGCTGTAAAGGAAATTAGTCTCCTTCAGAAACCTCTCTCCCAGGACGCATCCATTTTGGAAAAAAAATCCGAATAACTTCCGGGTTCTACACGCATTTGCTTCCCCCCAGAAACAAACATTAATAGTGCCGTGTGTAATGGAATAAATGGAATATAATATTAATCAACGTGTTTTTAGTGTATAATCAACTGAAAATAAAAATATTTCTTTATTGTTTTTGGAAAGAGAGTGACCCAGAACATGCTGAAGGGTCTACATATCTCATCTGTCCTGGCAAAGCCTGAGGATCCCCCAGGACGACTGTTGCTTGGGAGAGGGACGTCCAGAATGCCCTTGTTAGGCTTTTATCACTGCGACTGGACCCTGGATAAGCGGAGGAAAATGGATGGATGGATACATAGTTTCATTAAGTGGGACAACGGTCGATCAGTTGGTAGGGCAGTCGTCCATTTATCTGAAGGTCCTGGTTCAATCCTCGCCCCCTGCAGTCTACATGTCAAAGTGTCCTTGAGCAGGAAACTGAACCCCGGGTTGCACGCAACTGTTGTTCCATTGGTGTGTGAATGATGGCGTGAATGGTTACCGCTCCTGGTGAGCAGGTGAAACCTTGCATGGCAGCCTCTAACATCTAACCCCCAGGGGTTTGTGTTGAAAAGGGCTTCGGGTCAAGCAGACTAGAAACGTTACCATTTTCCGTAGTTTGGATAAAGCCATTCAAATCTCCAGAGGTAACAAGTCTTCTTCCATAGAGGCCACCATGTTGAGCTGCCAGATCTGTTAAATAGCCTTAATGGAGAACATGAACACTGGTTCTTTTAAAAACTGAAGTCATGAAAAAACAATGAAGAAGCTTTTTCCCCTCTAAAAATCATTTGGGAAGAAAAAGAGGCATATGTGACTATAAATTATTATTATTTTTTTCATAAGAGCAAAATGAGATGTCGACGATATCCATGAAAATTTTCAAATTTTTCACGAAAATGTAATTTCTAACTCGAGTATAAATATATATATATATATATATATATATATATATATATATATATATAATTAATTACGTGCTTAATATAATCTTTTTTTAAGAGCCCAAGGCCAGTTTACTGGCCAAGGTACCAGTTTACTGGGAATGGAGCCTTCGTGTCACAGCTCTTCTGGGACCTTTGATCTTGCAGTGAAAGAGTGAGTTTATCCCCGCAGTTGCAATACCTCTAGAGTCAGGTTTCATTTTCAATAGCTTTTCAGAATGTAGAAATTCATCCTAAAAATATAAATGAACACCAATGGCATAGTTATGTTAGTGTTTTTAGTAAATATAGAAAAATGGGTGAAGCACCGTATCTAAAAAATATTTAAAAAACTAAAATATAAAATAACTTTAGTCCCAACTTTGGCCCTTCATCAATATCATTCAGTGTAACAAAGGGGGGATTTGTCCTAGATGTGATTACATTTTGATGATGTTATTAGTTTTCATAGCATTTAAAAATAAAACAAAATAAAATAATAAATAAGCCATTTGGAACCTGGATGTTGTATTCTGTGCCCTTCATTGATGCCTTTGTTCCGTTGATGTTTTATTGGAGAGAAACAGGAAATGACACAACACGCGTCAAATTATGTAAACCTATAGACTACATAATCCATACAAAATCATATTCTAACTGGAAAAAAAGATTCCTGCAGTCTACATGTCAAAGTGTCAAGAGGCAGGTTTTGGTCTGAGGGATTTTTCTAGTTTGAAATGTTCAACGCTGATTTAATCCTACTTAAATAGAATTGTAACTCATGTGTTATTTAAACTATGCTGCATAGTGAAACATATGTTCTTTATACGTGTTGCATGAGAGTCATTTTTCTCTCTCTGATACCGAAGCAATTGAATTTAAGCTTACCTTTTTTTAAACAGACATTGTTTCATCATTTTTTTATTCATCTTTTTTCTACACTGCCTGCTGCTCTAAACAGTTTTCACCTACTCATATTAATTTGGCAAAGGTTTTAAGTTGGACTCCCTTCCTGACACAACCCTCCCGATACAGAACACTTTTATGGACTCACCTATTCCCTAATTTGTGTTTGAGTCGCGATCATTTTACTGCAGGCTGCACACATATAGGCAGGATGTCGACCAAGGTTTAATTAGCCACTGATCACATGAACTTAAATTACTACATTACCTCTTCACCTCTTCTGCTTTAATCCTCACTGTTCCACTTGTCCCTTTCATTCACACACATACCTCCACCTCTCCAGGTTATCTCACCTCCTCCCTACTCCCAGGAAAAAAAAAGCCAAATTGTGCCCAAAGCCTCCACATAACATTTGACTTTCTTTCAGCTACCATCTACTGTATGGCCGTTATCTGATTTTTGTTGGCATGCACTTAAAATCAACTGCTTTTCAAGCTTCTGTATTATATAGAAGAGTATTTTTAACATTGAATGAATTGTATTTAAAAAGTTTTTTTTTTAAAGCTGTAGGAATCACCGTATTTCAAGCCTATAAATAATTATTACACAGAAAAGAAAACCCCCACAAGCTTGTATTTAATGGACCTTTCCTCCACCTTGCAGCAAGACTAGAGTGACCAGCAATGTAAAAGTTGTTAAATCGGAGGCCCTTGAAAAATGTATATAATCAATGACGTCTAAACAACGATTATTTTTTAGTATTTCATATAACCCACCATATACACCCCTGTAGGTCTCGCTAGCGTTAAATAAAAGACGCACACTAAAGGATGCAGTGATGGACGGGGCCTAAACTCCCCGGTAGCCATCATATGACTGCAGTGATTGTGTCTCGTGGTGCAGCAACTTTAACCAAGAGTTATGGTTTTTCTCAGTGAGAGGAGCCTGAATGAAATATTGATGAAAAAAACGGTTTTTACTGTACACTGCACCAAATAGCTTTTCACAATAATACTCTGGTTTGACATTTATAAAACCACATTTGGCATTTTGTTGCAGAAGACTCATGTACGAAAAGAAAGGAAGTTTGAGGTTGCTTTTTTGTTCTCTTCCACTGACAGTTTAAATAATACCGATCTCTAGGGCTGATTCATCAGCTCCTGAGGAGTCTAAACGGGAGTCCATGTCCAGGAATTATGACATCTGCTGTGCGTAGTGCCTCCTGTCTGCTGACCTCCTGTACTGCAGGGTTCATACTCAGGTCCCGCCAGCTGTCCTCATCGGAGCAACATTCAAATAAGTCCCCTGCAACAAGCATGGTTCCAGCTGATGTTCCCTTCACCTTAAGGCTTACGTCTTGTCCTGTGTGGCCTGGACTTGGGACTATAGATATCTGTTGGAAAAAGGAGAGTGTAAAAAATTAAAACTGTCATGGGAAATATCAAAACTGAAGAAATAGAAAATGGACAAGAACCATATAATTTAGTTGTAAATATTAGAAGTAATCCTGCTTCCACGAAAAGGCAAGAAGGATTAAAGCTGCAAGCAATGTTGATAGAGGCAGTTGTAATCCAGCGCCAGTCAGAACATGTGCCAGATGTGGCTTAGCTGCTGAAGCCACATCCTGATAATAATAATGACGACAACCATCAGCATGAAAAACTAGAGAAAGCACTCAGAGAGCACAGAACTCTGGGTAGAATGCGATGCGTTTACAACACTATATATCCCGTTTAAATTTATCTTATTTTGCCAAAATGCGATATCACCGCTCCAAATGGCTTATAATTTTAATTTACATTAAAAGCTGCAACACCCACAACCTCAAAAAAATGTAACCATCTCTAGGAAATCCGCCCTGTTGCTTTTTCTAATCCTGATCACAAACCAAAAAAGACAAACGCATAGAGGTACAAAGATAACCTAAGTTGAGGTGCACCGATTGCGATTTTCTTGGCCGATCACTTATCGTAGTAGAGTCTGACCGGCCAATACTGATTCTCGCCCATTCCAGTTATTTTTTTAAAAGTTTTTAAACCTTAATGAATAGTGTATATTAAGTGCTCTTATTTTGAAAGATAACAGTGGAAGTAAAGCTGGCCGCATTGTGTATCTGCTATGGCTTGAAATGAATGTACATGGCCTAACCCGAATCCGCTTGAGAGATGCCATTCGGCCGATTGCGGATCTCATCAAACTAGGACTCCAAAAACCACCGAATTTGGACTAAATCGGATTAATGGTAAGGAAATTATGTCCGGTAAACAGTCCGGAAAAAAACTTCTGCCAGTAAGTAAAATATAAACTATTGGAATGAAATATGATATATACACGACAGAGCTCCTCAAGTCAATTCATATGCATCACATTAGGACTAAATCAGACCAGTAGTTGAGAATTTATGACCCAAAAACTGTAAGATTAAGCTCCCCCGTGTCTGCACTATACAACTGATCTTTCCTAAGATCAATACAGTTTTTCTTTGAACAAAGTCTATGCAGGTATATATGTATATAAATATGATATTTACAAAACAGAACCCCTCGATCGATTCATATTCACTGAATCTGGACTACATCAGACCAGCAATTGAGAAATTATGGCCCGAAAGCCTTTGGAAATAAAGATCCCCCTAGTGGCGAAAATATATAAACCAACCTTTCCCAAAGTCAATCCAGTTCTTCCTCATACGAAGATCTATGTGGATGTGACATTTGAAAATGTTCCATGAGAGCATTTAAGAGAATGAGAAGTTTCAAAATGTTCCGTCTACTTATTTCTTCCTCTTCTGTAGACATTTGTCCTGTTTTCCTGGAACTCTGACACTGCTGGCAGTAATTATCGGTGTAACTGCTCAATTTAGCCCCCATCTGTAACGTCTCCAAAGTTGCACATAGATTGGCCTTGATAAAACGCAAATGTGTCTTTCATCACGCAAAACTTTAGGCGAGATTTATGTAGGGCTGGCTACACGATCCCGTGTCAGACATGGACGGAATCTCACGTCGCCCTTCTTTCCTAGACAGACACACCTGAGGCAAGCTTATTTGTTTGGCTGATCGCCCTTCAGCACTCACTTACATGCTCATCGATGACATAGGCTAGTCCCTCCGCCAGCCGATTGGGTTGGTATGTGTCCCCTTCGCTGACGTCATACCCTACTATCATTACTGCGGTAGGAAAAAGGCTCAGGTTCCCCACGTGGTCTGAATGTCCGTGAGTTCCCACGACGAAGTCAACGTCTCCCGGTTCTAAACCCCTCTCCTTCAGCGTCCTCTGAAGAAATTCTCGATCCCACGGTCCACCGGTGTCCACCAAAATAGTCCTGGGTCCAGTAACGAGGGTGATGGTTCCGTCGGCTTTAAAGGTCCCGTCATGCTTGAGCATACAGTAACCGACTTTGAGGACGGACACGGAGTACGGTTCGCCGGGAAAATCGAGCTCAGACTCTGATAGAGGAAAAGTTCGAACCTGTTCCACGACATGTGTACTGTTCAATTCTGCCATCACCCACCGGAAGCGTTCTTCTTCTACTGCGTATTGATTTCCGACAGACAGGATGCCTTGCTGCCTCCTGCAGGTCGGGGTTAGGGTGCAGTTTGGGATGTGCCAAATTCATAAATTGTAATCCCATAGCGGATGATGTCAAAGATTGCTTTTTCTCTGCGGGATTAAGAAGTTCTCCTCACTGTGACTGCCTGTATTCTTTCACATGATAATATGGCGAATAGCCGTGCTGTGTGTTCTTCGTGATGACCGTATCCCATAACCGATCCATAATCCATCCTTGCGCTTGTCCTCTCTGGCCACATCCAATTCAAGTCCAGAGTCTCGGTCTTGTCATCATTCCCCAGATAGCACTACTCTGCCCTTACTCTCTTTTGATTGAAAATAAATGATGACTGCCCTTTTTTCAGTTTCTGAATGTTCCTGCCACTCAGCTGTTATGTTTTCGTTGGTCATCGATAGTCATTCAAGCAAATCAATGTTCCTCCATAGCGCCGTCTTACCTCAACATGCGCAGGTACCCACAGAAACTTACCATGTCTCAGTTTTTTTTTCATTCTGTACCACAGAGTCATCAACTCCACCACGAGGTCTGGTCGGGCCCCTAGCTTCTTTTTTTTTTTTCCAGAGACATTAACACTGAGGCTGAAACCAAGCAGATGACTGCCCTCCTCAGCCTGACTTCTTCTACCCACTGCAGCGCCCATATTACAGCTAGAAGCTCTGATGTATACACTGACAACCATTCAGAGACTCGCTTCAGCTTCAGAATTTCTATGTCTGTGATGTAATAGGCAGGGCCTGATTTTCCTGTTGAGGGATCTCGGACCTCATATGTATAAATCAGAAAATACTGTCCCCAGTTGGTTTTTAGCCTTTTTATTACCATGCCTTGATATGTAAAGCTTTTTATGTGCTCTGTTCTCTAATAATAATAATAATAATAATACATTTAATTTATAATGCACTTTACATTTGGATCAAATCTCAAAGTGCTACAAAGCAAAAGCAGATAAAAGCATCAATAAAAAAATAAAATAATAACTATATAAAAGCCTTACCAAAAACCAGCAATGTTAATTAAGGTTATAGGTTCTGCTAAAAAGGAAAGT
>VRLP01006168.1:0-30662 GCA_009660295.1 Lophius piscatorius | reverse complement strand
ACACACACACACACACACACACACACACACACACACACACACACACACACACACACACACACACACACACACACACACACACACACACACACACGCACACACACAGACATACACACACACATACACATTTATACATATACACAGACACGCACACACACACCCACACACACAGACACAAACAAGCTCACGCACACACAGACACTCACACACACACACACACACACTCACAGACACGCACACACAACCACACACACAGGCACACACATGCACACACACACCCACAGACACAAACACACAGACACAAACACGCACGGACACACAATCCCACAACCACACACACACAAATATAAACAAACACACTCCCACACACACACACATACAATCACACACCCAAACATAGACACACACATAACCACACACACACAAATATAAATGGACACACACTCACACACACAAACATACAATCACACACCCAAACATAGACACACACATACAGACATTAACACGCACACACACAGACACACACACACACAGACACACACATACACACACACACACACACACACACATCTAAAGGAAACAGCAGATGTAAAAGTCGTGGACGTAACACTTAAATACAACATTTAACGAGACCCAGAATAAAGTGCATGTTTGGCCATAAGTAAATAAATAAGAACCGTAAACACTATTTACAATTAAATGAAGAATTGAAAATAAAAAACAATTAAGAACAATGAACAAACTTGAAACTGTCACTTTGTTTGTCTCAGTAGTATTTAGTTTAAAGGACAAGTCTGTAAAATTTAGGGGCATATCTTTGAATAAATACAACATAATCTTCATAACTGTTTACTATCGCAGTATAATTAGATGGAAGTAAGTTTGTTTTTTTTAACATTATCTTAGAAGAAGGTTCTTTTATCCTCCATGTTGTGTTGCCATGTTTATTCAGCAACATGGAAGGACATTAAATTCATTTTATAAAAATGTAAGCTATCTGGAGCTTCTAGGTTTCACGGACTGCACCTTTAAACGGCAGCAGTAACCGTCGTTTCTCCTCCGTCTGTGAATTCAGGTATGACTCGGATCGTACCTACGATGTCGTGGCCAGTAAGAGACTGGGCCGGTCCGAGTCCTACCAGGAGCAGTACGTCTTCATCTACAGGTGAGGTGGTCCTCCCGTCGACCCTCTGCAGCTCTGTTCACCTTTAGATCCAGCTGATGTGGGTTCGTGTTTGTGTGGGCAGGAAGGACACAGTGACGCTCACTGGACAGTACCAGTACCCAGATGACCGACCGGGCGACGTGGACGCTTTCTCCAGAGAACCTTTTGTCGTCCGCTTCAGAGCCCCGAAGACGGGTGAGTCCTGGGACGCTCAGGATCCCCGTCCGAACGAGAACACGCCGATGTTCAAACATGTGACCTTCATCTTTATCCTCAGTCATAAAGGAGTTCGTCCTCATCCCTCAGCACACCAGCCCGGCCAACACCACCAGGGAGCTGGATGCTCTCTATGATGTTCTGCAGGATGTGAGGAAGAGGTGGAGAACTGATGTGAGCTTCGGTCCAGACTGATGGACAACACAGACTCTAAGCTCAGATTCAAACACACTCACTGCTGGTGTGTGTGTGTGTGTGTGTGTGTGTGCGTGTGTGTGTGAGCGAGCAGGACATCATGCTTCTCGGAGACTTTAACGCCGACTGTGGCTACCTCGCCAAGAAGAACAGGAAGTACGTGCGCCTGATCACAGACAAGAACCTCTTTTGGCTCATTCAAGATAAGACCGACACCACGGTGAAATCCACCACCACCTGCACCTACGACAGGTGAGCTTTCCGTTTATTCTGTTTTCATTTTGGTTCCTTATCTGTCAAAAATGTTCAATTTTCATGCGTCCTTGTTAGAAAAAGTGCAATTTTTCTTCCTACAGGCCTGAAAAAAAGGTTCAATTTTTGTTAGTTCCTTATCAAAAAGTGCAATATTTGTTAATTCTCTGCCAAAAAAGCAATTTTTGTTACTTACCCGCCAAAAATGTTACATTTTTGTTACTTACCCGCCAAAAATGTTACATTTTTGTTACTTCTGGAAAAAAAAAGGCACAATTTTTGTTAATTCTCTGCCAAAAATATAAATTTTTTACTGCAGCAGTGATTGCCACAAAGATCCCGCCTCACCGGCCAATCAAAGCTTTGGAGGGAGTGGTTGTGTTCTTTGTGTGTTTTTTTTTGCCCTTTAGTTGTTTAACGTATATAGTTTATACTATAAACTTTATAGCCACCAAGAAACAATCTAAATGCATATTTTGGTCTGTTCTGTGTTCCAACAGGATCGTTGTTCATGGGGAAAAGTTTGTACGAGCTATCATACCGTTTTCAGCCAAAGCATTTAACTTCCAAACAGAATACCGACTCACAGAGGAGCAGGTAACAGCCTGTGTGCGCGTGTGTGTGTGTGTGTGTGTGTGAGTGAGTGAGTGTATGTGTGTGTGTTTACCACGCGGGTGTGTATGTGTGAGTGTGAGTGTGTGTGTTTGTGTGAGTGTGTGTGTGGGGGATTGCGTGAGTGATTGAGTGTGCATGTGTTTACCACGCGGGTGTGTATGTGTGAATGTGTGTGTGAGTGTGTGTATGTGTGTGTGTTTACCACGCGGGTATGTATGTGTGAGTGTGAGTGTGTGTACGTGTGTGTGTTTGTGTGAGTGTGTGTGTGGGGGATTGCGTGAGTGATTGAGTGTGCGTGTGTTTACCACTCGGGCGTGTATGTGTGAGTGTGTACGCCACGCGTGTGTGTATGTGTGTGTCATCTCTGTGACGCTCCGAAGCCTCTTCCCTGTTCTGAGAAGGTTTCTTCTGTGGATTCTGTTCAGGCGCTGGATGTCAGTGACCATTACCCGGTGGAGGTCATACTGAAGGTCAGTCTCAATGGAGGCTCCTACTTGGCTCCAGCTGGAACGAGGAAAACATCTCTATCAGCATTATTTTCCCTCGTCTTCCTCGGCCATCATATCCTCCAGACGTTAGAACTGTAGTTAAAAGTCCAAACAGCAGATCTTCATCTCAGTCCGAGGATGACCTCAGAACGGACCGCCTCAAGCCATTCAGGACTCCCGTCATGTGGATTCTCTTCAGGAAAGGATCCTGAAGCTGGATTCAAGGTCAGGAAGAAGAGTCGCGATGATATAATCTCCTCGTAAAATCATCTCCCCATAGAAAAAACAAAACAACTCAATTTGTGAAAGAATGTAAATATTTGTGGGTGTATCTGCCGATCATGGCTAGTTTATTGACGAAAAGCATTTCTCAACCTTTTTGGAAGTCCATTCACCTCAGTCTAAAATATATTTCACACCTGGGGGGAGGGACTTAACCAAACGGTTCAGATGATGTAATGATCTGCATCGTCGTTCATTCGCATTTAATTTGCAGACTGAAAGGCATCCGGGTTTCAAGCAGCGGTGTGACGTCCTCTCCTCACTTTTGTTGTGTTTGAGTCCAGCAGGAACACGGTGCTTAAACTTCCACGACGAGGGAAAAGACCTTCATTTTTACACATTTGTGGGCTCACTGTTTGTTTCATCGCATATTTGTTATTCCGCGTTCACAGTACTGTATTCTACATGTTGTATTATCTTCATTTCATCCAAATCTACAACCATAATGACAGAAGCCGAAAAAACATGAGTGCACATATGTCAGATATAACTGTTTACGTACGAA
Organism: Lophius piscatorius; assembly: GCA_009660295.1. Classification (NCBI taxonomy): domain Eukaryota; kingdom Metazoa; phylum Chordata; class Actinopteri; order Lophiiformes; family Lophiidae; genus Lophius; species Lophius piscatorius. Next base: position 26,944 of record VRLP01006168.1, on the reverse strand, counting down.
GGAGCCAATCATGAGATTTGCACGTTGTTTGATTCAGATATCGACGTTAGTTTTAGATAACATACGTAGATAATTTATAACGTGATTATATTAACTGTACGCCGTATACCTACTGTATGCAGGCTGAATGTTTTATTATGTAATATCAGGGAGATCTAGAAGAGGAAATTGTGCTTTATTGCTAATTTACATTAATATACGCTACAATAAACAAACTCATTTAATAATAATTCAATAATTTTAAGCAATTCAGCTAAGTTTATCAGTTTGTATGAACAAATGTATGAAATGAAAGTATGTATGAAATAACAATATTTTATTTGTAGAGCACTCTTTCAAAATTACTCAGAGACGCTTAAAAGGGACAGAAAATTAAAGATAAAAAAAAAAGGAAAACATATTCCTAAATTTCCAAAAAATGCCCTAACCCCAAAAAATGCTCAGTGACAATCCATGTGCCTCAGGTGGCCCGGCTCTCCTTGAACCCATCTTCTTCTCTCCAAACACTCTGGAGACTGTAGAATCTTCTCTGCGTGTCAGCTTCACCTTTATCCAGGTACACGACTCACCTCAAACCTCCAGACACATTTACACCGCTCAGAAATATTAAGAGAAAACTGTTTTCGTAACAACTGATATATATATATTTTTTTTTAAACGTTGCACAAACTCAAAGTATTATCTTTAAGGCACCAAAAAACCCCGTTCTCCGGTTTGCCTTGAATCTGTTGAGGTTCATCATTTTTCTGTTACAGCGAACGACCAAATCATCAAAATGAATACAAAATAAATAATAAATGATGTAAAACCAGCAGACATGGAACCGGACCTGCTGGGAGGAGAAATAAAATGAACGGAATGTCATTTTGATGTATTGTGATATTTTTATTTGATTTATTTTTTTAATGATTGAATCTTTTACGTGTGTTCAGTGATCCAATATAAATAATCATGAAAATGAGCTTGAAGCAGATATAGCAATATATTATAGTCTAGTGAATTTATGCCAGACGTCAGAATGTTCATAAAACTGCTGCTTTTCTTCCACAAACATTGTTATTTAAATAAAGATTTCTCCAGAATATTTGATTGTTTTCTTCCGAATCCGTTTATATTCTGGACACTTAAGACATGACAGTGATTATTGTGGGACAGAACCAGACGGCCCGGACAGTCGCTGAAGAAAGCAGAGAATTGTAGTCCAGACATAATTACTTCCTCGGTGACCACTTTGATCTGGGGTGTCCCCCAGGGCTCCAACCCTGGCCCCTTACTCTTTGGCATAGCTTAGTCAGGCAGCACACATTTTAAATAGTGACTCAAGATCAGTTCAACCAAACAGCTGATGTTTAAGATGTGGATTTCCTAATTAAACCCTTGATGATGATGATGGGTCATGTGATGCACAAACCAAAGCCACCAGTTGTTTCTGAAATCAAACCCACTTTTATTGGTCATCTGGTCATAAAGCGTTAGCTCTAGATGGCGTGCAGAGCCCTCCAGCGGGCCAGAGGACCCCTGCTGGGGATGTACTTCACCCCACAGCCGTCAGAAATCAGACGCTTCTCAGCCATCATTTCGTCAAAGTCACAGGCGTTGAACTTGGTGAAGCCGTACTTCTTGGAGATATGGATCTGTGAGGAGGAGGAAGAGGACATGGAGACGATTCAACATCAAAGAGTACAATTGATACAAGAAACAGTCAACTAAACAGAACCTTATTAACAGTTCTGATAGGACTTTTGTCTCAGTGGTCCCTTAAAGCACTCAGCACCACCCAGCTGAGGACATACACAACCAAAGAGTCACTGTCTGCAGCCCTTGCACACCGGAACCGCACCACAGCAGAACCAGTCGGCTTAATAAGCTGCAGAGACGGGTCTTGACATTTAAGGATACATAATATTTCCCCTTCAGGTGAGCCAACGCATAAAAACGAGTCTCTTTCATGACCCGAGACAGACCAGGAGTCTCCAAGGAACTTCTATTATTGATCATCAGATTCTACTTAAAACCAACGAGGGGACCACCAACGGTTAAAACTTTGGAAACGGTCCACTTTTCCACGAGTATCTCCATCTAGTCAGCGACAGCGCCGCTGTGGACACATCATGGTTTTAAGCCCAATGACTAAGAGAACCGTTGAGTTGGTAGATTTGTAGGAAACTAACGCAGCAGGTCCAGACAAGCAGTTGGGGATTACTGATGCTCTCAGTATGAAGAGATCATCTGACGCGGTGTTTAGCCAAAAAATGTTAGTTAAAAAAAAGAAAAGCAGCATTTTAAGAAACACTGCACAAGTTCGACAAACAGGACGAATTACCACGTAAATAAAATTTTGGTTAATTGTAGTATTAAAATTTGATTGGACCTATACGATAATTGTGCGATAAAAAAGGGCAATTAGGCTGTTAATCGCAATTATTTGAGTGTCAATTGCAAAAGTCTGACCGAATCATCATTCAAGTATTAGTGAAAACGTTCCATCAGAACAAAATCAGATTATTGAACTTGCATCTGGTTTTCACGAAAGTCGGCCCCAGCGGTTTCTCTGAAGACCATCAATCCAAACATCTGGTGACCAAATTTCTTTATTTGACGTTTAAAATGATGAGAACTTCATCGCTAAACGACTTTTCTGCCCGTCTGTCTGCACATATGGAAAACTGGATGACTTTGCTTGAAGCTTTAGAGTAAACACCTAAGAGACATTGTTTACTAAACAATGGCGCATATGAGACAGGTACCGGGGACGAAAGCTAGACTGCCTGATCCAGTCGGTGATGACAGGAGCCAGAGTTTTCAGAAGCTGGATGAGATCGGTGGATGTTCCTTTCAGAGTGAAAGTAAGAAGAGCTCCAGAGTCGTTAGCCGACGAGGATTCTCTAATCAATCTAGTTTCTGTAAATAAACCCAGGTTTGAGTGAATAGATGTATTTGTTTACCTTCTGGCGTCCGGGGAACTTGAACTTGGCTCTACGCAGAGCCTCGACCACATGCTCCTTGTTCTGGGCCTTGGTACGGACCGACATGATCACCTGTCCGATGTTCACACGAGCCACGGTACCCTGGGGTTTACCGAAAGCTCCACGCATCCCAGTCTGGAGCCTGACAACCAGAAGACGGAGACCAACAGAGGATCAGTGTGTGACGGGATTCACATCACAACTCTTGGAATAAAAAGTTTGGAAAAGCCCGTGTGGGTAAAACGATTAGAGTAGAGCCATGGATTTAAAACGGAGGCAGGACAATTATATATTCCAAAATGCTTTTGTGATTTTGAGGCTTGCTAGGAGACGACATCCTCACCTATCAGCTCCAGCGCAGGACAACATTTTGTTGATGCGGATGACGTGGAAGGGATGCAGACGCATGCGGATGTGGAAGCCGTCCTTTCCGCAGGTCTTCACCATGTACTTGTTAGCACAGATACGGGCCGCCTCCAGAGCTGCAGAGGTGAGATCATGATCCGTTAACGTCAAGAACATTTCAAACACAATTAAACCTTTGTAGGATAAAGAATTTTAATTTGTTGAGAATTTCATTTTATGTTTTACTTTATTCAAAATGTGGATTGGAGCAATAACCACTGTTCATGGCAATAAATCCCCCCTAAAAGGTAGAAAGACTAAATTATATTGGGTTCTGATCCAGCAAGTTTGGGGTCATCAAGTTCTTTAGCACAACTTTTGAGAGGAACACATACGTGCTCCTCGAGAATGTAGAGAATTAGCCACATAGACAGAAACGAGCCAATGCATAAATCAGTAAATGCATAAACCCAGAACTTTGTGTTCTGACTGTCGTAGCACCGACAGAACACAGAACAGAAGTTCTTCATCACTCCTCCACTCCTTCAGGCCACTTCTGTCTTTTCTCTTTCAACCACTTTGTTTCACTACAGCTCCTCGTAGCTCCAACTAGTGGTAGTCAGTTCGCTGAAGCCCTGTTATAAAAATAAAAACTCACGATCTCTGTTCTAAACAAAAGAATGGAGATTCTCAGAACTGACCCATCCCTGACTCAAGGTTTCGAATTCTGTTTTTTCTCTTATAGTTGAGTTATTCCAGTGGGGTATTAGTACTCTTACTAAAGTAGAGGATCTGAATATTTCATCCACCACTACCTCACAGTTCTGTCTAGATTAATGGCCGTCACCTTCCACTGAGGCGGACGAGGCTTTTAATTGTGAACCAACAATATTCAGATGTAAGTGTTCCAAAACAGGAAAAAATAAAAGGTGTCCAGTCAGACTCCCCACCTTCTGAGGACAACTGCTCGTACTCATCAGACACCATGTGGCCGCACAGGGGAAACTCATCGACCTTGGCCTTCTTCCTGCCCAAATCGAAAATCCTGATTTTTGGATCTAGATGAAGAAAAAAGCGACAGGTAAGAAAAACAAAACCGCTCAGATTGTTTCAGTCGGACCAGGATCTTTCGTTCTTGACTATTTCATGCTGATATTTAGTTTCCTAGTGGATATTAATAAAACATTTCTTAGTGGTGATCAACTACCACTCTTTACATTAAACAGACACCAAGTATAAACTTTGAGTTTGATTGGAGAAAGTTTTTCAAATGACATAATTCCTAATGTGACAAACAACCATTTTGTCTCAGTGGTCCCTTAAAGCACTCAGCACCACCCAGCTGAGGACATACACAACCAAAGAGTCACTGTCTGCAGCCCTTGCACACCAGAACCGCACTGCAGCAGAACTAGTCGGCTTAATAAGCTGCAGAATCATCAATAGACGATTGTGACAAAATATCTCGGTGCCCCCAGACTTAACTTTCCAAAATATCTGAACAATGTTAGGTATGGCAAATCTTACCAGGCACACCCCTGCAGAAACGGGACTTGGGGTAGGGTTTGTTCTTGCAGTAGCGGTAGCTGTTTGGAGACAAAAGTTTTACACGTCATTCCACTACAATACAAGTCCCCAAGAGAAAGTGGAGTTCTTGGACCTAAAATTAATAATCCTAACATATTATCCCTTATTTAATTGTGCATTTTCTTATCCTATTTTCAGTTGTGTATTAATCCAGGTTTCTGTGTTAGTAAAGTGTTTGCATTTTGATCAAATTTTTATGTATTGATTACGGTAATTACACCCGTACAAAAAAATTAAACATGTTTATACAATCAGTGTTTAAAAGATTAACCATTCAAAAACTAAAGAACTGACAACTCCCACATTTTTTTTTCTGTTTTCATTTCAACCCACCTGCAGTTAAAATAAATTAGAGACTGTCTTCATCACTGACGGTTATTTTGTGTAAATTTACACCATTTTACACTAACCTAAAGAAATATTTTTGAATTACAGATTAGGTAATATCCATTGGAATCCCAGTGTAAATGTAGAGCAGCCATAACTTTTACAGGTACAACACAACTCAGCAACAAATAATCAAAGATCAACTAAACTGACCAGAATATGTCAACCCTTTTACCATCATCATACCAGATTCAAAGAGTTTTCAAAAAGTCTTGAAACTACAATATAGTTTATAAACTAGTTTATAAATTTCTATGCAATTTAAAAAAACAGTAAAACTTCACACGAAACAGGGTTTCAGCAGGATTTGAACATTTTACATTCAAGACTCTTCAAATCCATAATGTCAAAAAAATACGGATATCCATTTCAGAATGGAGCTTTTTGAAAAATGTATTTTCTCTGAACTGTGTGAAGAGTAGCAGTTGTAAATTGAAAAGGCTCAAATGAAGAATTTCAATGAGAAATAACGAGACGGCTTTTATTTGTAAAATATAATCACACTAGGAGAATGTAGCTTAATTCGTTTTCTGCATTTATCCCATAACTGAGAAGCAGCTGGCAGCTAGCCGCAGCAATTATTAAATGAACGTACGTATATGTAGTACCTTATAAATAACACCTTTACATATATAAGTCCATTTATAATCAGATTCAGATTATCATGCTTAAAGACCCATCATAAAACCTGAATTACGTCATTATCGTACAGTATGAAATAAATACAAGTAAAAGGAAGCGTGAAAGCTAATGCTAACTTGGCGTTAGCAGAAGTCGCGTTCAATAGTTATCCGATGTCGCTTTCGCATAAGGTGATATTGAAAAAGTCAGTGATCTATTTTTATTTGTAGGGAAAGCAGGTTCTCAGACAGATTACATTAAGCTAACATTGACAGTAAAGCGGTAGGTCCACATGGTGTGGAGCGGCGCAGCTGCCATTTTCTCCTGACCGGGACTAAATTAAACAACGTTCTCTGAAAAGGTCTTACCAGCGGGCTGGTCGTCGGCCCATGGTTGCAATCTGAAAAGTGACAGAATAAAAATGTTACTATTTTGATAAGGGGTTTCAATATGTAGAAAAGAACTTGAAATGGGCCTATTTTGTGGAGAGCAAAAGAAAACGCGCTTCATCCACGCACTCACCTAATGGAGGAAAGGAAGTTCATGCGACTTCCGCTTCCTGTTATGGACCAAGCGTGTTTAAGGAATCCTGGGAAATGTCGTTTTAAAAAAAAGAATAAAAAAAAAAAGAATAAAATGGTAAAAGAACGAGATAGATAGATAGATAGATAGATAGATAGATAGATAGATAGATAGATAGATAGATAGATAGATAGATAGATAGATAGCATTAGCTTTCAGATAAAGGGACAGACAGACAGACAGACAGATAGATAGATAGATAGATAGATAGATAGATATAGATAAAGGGACAGACAGATAGATAGACAGACAGACAGACAGATAGACAGACAGACAGATAGACAGACAGACAGACAGACAGACAGATAGATAGATAGCATTTTAATTGTTTGAACATGCTATTTGTGATTTCAAAACCCCAGGAAAATAGCCAACTATTATTAATTGGAAACACTGGACGTAAGAGCAGTTCCAGTTTTTCTTTGTTTGTTCCATCGAACAACTGGTGAACGTTGTTGAGTTCAGGAATGGAGACCTGATTTAAATTCAAGCCCTAACAGGAAATCACGTTGGGACACTACTGCCAATGTAAAACAACATCATATTTGAAAACACATGCTCTTGAGGATGATTTTGAGACTGAAGATTGATTCATTGATTTATTTAAAGAAACACAAATACTTTTGATGTTTAATCGGAAACAAATTTCCGAGTCTATGTCATCCATCTGTGGCAACATGCGCAACACCAGAGTTCTGGACCTGGCTGGTCTTCTGTCGTTTGGTGTGTTGGAGATGTCATCAATGACTTCCTGTTGTTGCAGCTTTGGAACAGACCTCTCCCTGTTTCTTGGGGCTAACATGGTTGATTTCTTTTTTACATTTTTTATCTTTACTTGTAAAATGTCGTTACCTAACCTACTTATATAATGAGTTATAAAATCCACAGTAATCCAACTCTCTCTGCTCAAAAAAAGTTTTCTTTTGGCCTCAAATCTCACAGGTGTCGTTTTCTATTTAATAATTTAACAATATATATTTTCTATTTTTATAGTTTCAATTTTCTGCATTAGTTATTTTCTTTTGTTAAAGAATCAGTGATTTCCAACACAAACCTTAGAGGTGAGAATCGAGTGAGGTTGGTAATGTCTAAATATCATATGAGAGTCACCCAAGAAGCCACCTTTTCACATTTTGTCCAATGGAGGGTCACCATGGAAGACGTGTTTTTACATTTTGTCCTCTGCAAAGTCCCCTCTTGAAGACAAGCTTTCACACTTTGTCCTCTGGAGAGTCACCCTAGAAAACATGTTTTTACATCTTTTCCACCGGGGAGTCACCTTTGGAAGACAAGTTCTCACAACTTTGTCCACTGGACAGTCCCCCTAGATGACATGCTTTCACATTTTGTCCACTGCAGAGTCACCTTTGGAAGACAAGTTCTCACACCTTGTCCACTGGAGAGCAACCCTAAAAGACATGTTTTGATATTTTGTCCACTGCAGAGTCACCCCTGGAAGACATGTTTTAGCATTTTGTATACATGAGACAGTCTCACATTTCATCCACCGGAGAATCATCCCCAAGACACTTTTACCCATTTTGTCCAATGGAGACTCACCTTTAAGCCACATTTTCACATTTTGTCTTCAAGAGCCCCCCTAGAAGACGACTTATCTTAACCTCCCACAGAGGTTTCGAAAAACCAAGGGCGGTAACTTCTTACCCTGATCCTCAACGTCTCCGCTGAATTCCTCGCATATCATTGTAAATTTCTAGTCCACCCCACTAAACGGCCCTTAGGGGGAACCATTGTACCGCGTATTTATCCACCCATTAAGTCCCTTCCTCTTTTGCCTCCTGAGCTAATTCTTAAAAAGGAACAATGAGCTCATATCTACAGTCGTGATAATGCAGAACAAATGTTGCTTTGTACCTGTGGAATGCAAGGAATTCTGACTCTGCTCAATATGAGAGACATCCCCTCAACATCACAGGGTCTGCTCAAACGTCTCAGGGGCCCCGGAGGATCTGCGAGGGTTAGTTCTTCTCTCATCAGTCCAGGAATCATTCAGTTCACAGAAGAAGCTGATGACTTGCCTGTTATAAATGCCTGACACTTTAGGAATCAGGTCTTCCTGCAAACACAGTCGGCTCAGCAGCCCTGATTAAGAGGCGGCAGTGATACCTCTCCTTGGTGAGTGACTCAGACACAACGTGGACGTCTCTGAACCGCAGGACTCTGAGTAAGGTGGTGTCCAGCCGCAGTGACGGCCGCGTGAAGGGTGGAGGCAAATGAAATAATAAAAGGAACCAGCAGTGAGCGCAGATAATCAAAAAAACTCTGATGCATTTTGGGTGAATCAGTTACAAACCCTGGGTTAAGATTGTTTTTATTACGCGATAAACCGAATCCAGCTCTTTAATCACCACACAAAGAAGAAGATATGGCAGATTGCCTCCGGACACACTCAGGACGGTATTATTGTGTCCTCCAGATGCTGCTGGGTCTGAGCTAAAGCTCAGCTGAGGACAGGGATGATGATGTGACGATGGTAAAGGAGCAAGGACCAAAAATGGTATGTGCCCGTTTCTGCTGGACACACACATACACACAAACACACACACACACATACTGATGTGTTTCCATTACTTCAAGGAGGACTTCACTCTGACTTGCATTCATTTATTGGAGATTTAAGCCCGTCCGCTACCCAGACTCACCTAACCAGAACCTATAGCCTAACCCGAACCAGAACCAGAACCCAGAGCCTATCCATGAACCAGTGTTTTCAAAAAGTTGAACTTTGCCCTTATCAGGCCAGAGAAGATTCTCACAGAATCAAGGGGAGTTCTGTAAAACTTCTTCAGGGTCAGCAGTGGCGTTCTCCTCATTACTCTCCCATGAAGCCATTTTAGCCCAGAATCTTTGGGACAGCGGAGCCATGACCTCCGACCTTTACTGAGGATAGAGGGGCCTGCCGTTCCTTGAGTGTTCTCTTTGGATCTTCTGTGACTTCCTGAATGAGACTTTCATTGGGCTCTTTGAGGAATTTTGGAAGATGGTCCAAGGTTTTTCCAGGTCTCCTCCATGTGTAGATAGTGTGTCTCACTGTGGATCTGTGGAGTTCCAGAACCATAGAAACAGCTTTGGAACCTTTCCCAGACTGATGGATTACAATTGCCTTCTGGAACTTCTGTTGATTATGGCATCATGTTCTACTGGTTAGACCTATAAGCCAACTTCCTGCTTCTGAAGATGGTCTGTTTAAATAGGTTTTTGTCCATGTTGCTGTCAGTGACGGGAAAATGGTCGGTGAGATGGACAGGTATGCATAGATAGATGGATGGATAGATGAATTTTTGGATGGACAGATGGATGGATGGATGGATGGATGGATGGATGGATGGATGGAGGGAGGGAGGGGGGGATTGATTGAGGGGATGGATGGTTGGATTGAAGGTTTGATGGATGATCGATAGATGGGTGGATGATATATGGATGGATGGACGGTTGGATGGATGGATGGATGGATAAATGAATGCATGAATAGATGGATGGATGGATGGTTGGATGGATATATGGATGGATGGACGGTTAGATGGATGGATGGATGGATGAATGGATGGATGAATGGATGGATGATAGATGAATGGATGGATGGTTGGATTGATGGATGGATGGGCGGATGAAAGGGAGGAAGGGATGGATGGAGGGATGGTTGGTTGGATGGATGGATAGATAGATTGATGGATGGATTGTTGGATGGACAGATGGCTGGATGGATGAATGGATGGGTGGATGGATGGATGGGTGGATGGATGGATGGATGGATAGATGGATGGATGCATGGATGGATGGATGGTAGGATGAATTGATGGATGGATGGATGGATGAATTGATGGATGGATGATGGATCGGTGGTTGGATGGATGGGTGGATGAATTAATGGATGGATGATATGTGGTTGGATGGATGGATGGATGCATGGATGGATGGATGGTAGGATGAATTGATGGATGGATGATATGTGGTTGGATGGATGGGTGGATGAATGGCAACATTCATTTGTTTCAAAAGCAAATACACAAAAATAAAATCATATCAAAGATCAAATAGAAACTAGAGGGAACAAAAGACGTAAAGACAACGACACAAAGATAAAATCCTGTACGATGTGTGAAAATGTAGAATAAACATTAAAAATACTTCATAGTATACTCTACTCTGTAGTAGATGAGGTAATCCTCCAACGGCTGGAGCTCTGTCTCCCACCGTGTGTCTGACCCCCCGCCCCCCCGGGGTCGGGCCTCTGCAGGTCTGTCTGTCGGACTCGACTGCCTCAGTAATGAGCTCATATGATGTCATGCAGTTCACGCCGGAGCAGCCTTCCCATTGTGTGCGGAGAAAACAGAAGTTGAGTTTAAACATTGTTGGGGTTTTTTCATTCATTCACACGAGTCGTTTTTTCCCCCCAAAAATGCAAAAGACAATGGAAACCGAGAATTTAATACCTCGGCCATTAAAAGAGGTCAACAAACGAGAACTCAATACAACAAGAAGTAAATATGTGGATAACTGAACAAAGCTGTGATGCTGGGCCAAAACAAATAACACATGAAGAAAACCCCCCCCAAAAAAACAACTACATTTAAAAACAAGTAAAGCCCAGTTGGCCCCATCAGAACAGAACACGGTCCGATCAGCTCCATCCAGGACTGGAGTGTCCTTCATCGCCTTCGGACAGAACTTTTCCTGCACCAGGAAGGGAACTCCCAGTAACCACGGTAACATGTGGTCATCGCAAAGTGTGTGTATACGTGTGTGTGTTTGTGTTTGTGTGTGTGTGTGTGTGTGTGTGTGCGTGTGTGCGTGTGTGTATATAGGTAATTGGGCACTCACAGGAAACACTGCACTACTTACATATATATGGTTTTGGGTATTACAGTCAATTTTCATATTGAAGAGCTTATATATCGACAAATATGATGTTTTGTTTCAAAAATAACTAAAATAAAGGCATGGAAATCAAATATACTTGGATGTTACTGACTAACTTGGAATAATAAAAAAATTAAAAAATCTGAAAGTTTCTTTCTCGTAGAATTACTACTTTATTTTCAAAAAAAATGTATCTTTATTCTTGTGAAATTCTGACTATATATCCTTTTAAATTACTTTTTTTTTCTTGTTAAATTATGACTTTATTCTTGTAAACTTAAAACTTTTTTTCTTGTAAAATTATGCCTTTGTTTTCGTAAAGTTCGACTTGATTTTTGTTAAAATTTAGCTTTTTCTTTCTCGTACAATTACTACTTTATTTTCAAAAAAGATGTAACTTTATTCTTGTAACATTCCGACTATATATCCTTTTAAATTACTTTTTTTTCCTTGTTAAATTATGACTTTATTCTTGTAAAATTTAATATTTTTCTGACAAAATTACGACTTTATTCTCGTAAAATGATGCCTTCATGTCTCATAAAATTATTTCTTTATTCTCTTAAAATTAAGTTTTTTTCACAAAATGACATCTATATTCTTGTAAAATTACGACATTATTCTTATGAAATCATGACTTTATTCTCTTATAATAAAAAATAAAAAAAATCTTTTAAAATTACAAATTTTTTCTCGTAAAATTCCAGCTTTAATTATCAGCTTTATTAGATGTGTTTTTTTTAAGGTGGCCCAAATACTCTACAAACATCGTCATTCTCAGATTTTGAGTTTCCACAGGTGATGTTTTACCACACTCTTCATCAGAAACGGGCCAACTCCTGATTTACCTCCTGCCGTCTGAGACACGGCCAAAGACTTCTGCTACCTGCTGACGGCCAACAAACATCTCCGCTCTGCACCTGCATGAGAGGAAATCACTTTCCATAACAACAGGTGGCTCCGGTCTGCACCATGTAATCAAAAAGAGAAACCTATCGACCTCGAGCCGAGGACAAACAAACCACTGTTATGATGAAGAGCATCTGCCTGCCATTTTCACACCACCTCTCTTACACCCCTAAGACGGCTCCCGTTCTTCTTCTTCTGCTGCTTTGGTCCAGATGGTCGTGTCTGACTGTAATCTTTTGGCTACTCTCCTCACTTGATTGTTTTTTCTTCTTCTGCACTGATTCACTTTTATCTAAACAACCAATCGGAGACGCTGAAATGCTGCAGGGAAGATCCGATTGATGCCAGCGACACGAGTCGGACCACAAACAGGTCCAACATTGGCTGAGGACTGAGCCTGTCAGAACCATAAATCCTGATGCTACCGGTGGAAAAGTCCATGTTTTAAAGGTGCAGGACGTAAGTTCCAGATTGAAACCTCAGCTCAATCCTCCCTGTCCAAGAATCTATGGTGGCCTTCAAGTGTCAAAATGACGTCATTGAGTTTCCTGTCGAGTGATGAGGTTCCTTTACATAGATATATATTTATTAGAAATGGTATATAGTTATTTATTCAGTAAATCTGTCCATCAAAACTCACATGGGAGCTAGAACTACGAGCCACCTTCGCTCCCGGATCTTTCCGTTCCCACCCACAGCTGTGGTCGGTATCCCACTGTGCAGGAAATGTGCAGGGGTCAGTCGGCGGAAGGGAGGGGTTCAATCGCGGCCCCCCATCCTCTGGAATCCGCAATGCCTAATCTCTGAACATTTTCAACAAGGATCTCAAACACCACCTGTTCAACCATGACCTTTGACCTCAGCTTACTCCGTCAACTCTCCGAATTACTGAGTAATTTTTTTTTTCTATTGTGGAAAGTGCTATCTAAATATCACTTATTATTATCATTCTTATTCTTCATCTTATTATTATTTATTATTTTCTGCCAAATATACACTAATAAAAAACATGGCTATAAATATTGTATTGCATTGATTCAAAGATATTCACATAGATTTTTTTCTTAAAAGGCCCATAATCAGACTTATATTACCCAAAAGTTTTTTTCTTTTTCTTTTTGTTTGTTTTTGGTGCCAGATTTTAAGAAAAAAAGATTAATCATGTCACAGCAAAAGTATTTTTTGTGTTTAATCGTAGATTACTCACACACAGTAACGGGCACAATGGTTCTGACACTGAAAAAGTCAGTAACGTCACCAAGGTGATGAAGATACACCTGATAGCTGTGCAGCGAGTTAAGTTTCTTTTGGGGATGTGATTCAGACGAGACTTAACGTTTGTATAACTTCTGGGTAGAAGAGTGGGCCAGACTCTGGGGAAAAGAATTGATTGTCAAAAATGTATTACAGTGAAGAGATTCTGAACATTCAGATGTTTTTTCATGGTACTACAAGCCATGTTTGACTCCAAACCGTCCCTGTGAGCCTCAGAGTGACACCAGAGGAAGAATGCATCCTCCAGAGACCCTGGTGATCCATCTAATAGTTGAGATATTTTAATCTGGAACATTGTGATGCAATAACAACAGAGTGACTCAAAGATGCCTGAAGAGAAACAGAAGGATCAGAGAAGAAAACAAACGGAGCAGCAGATGAGATAAAGAAGGATCAGGGTGACGTGTCCCTCCAGCGCCAACGAGTCAGAACACGAGGGTCAACAAGAACACAGGAAACATGCATGTTTTAGTCCTCCTCTCCTCTCATCTGAAAGTTTTTCTCTATAACCAAAAACAGTTTCTGCTCTTACTCCCCCACACACATGTGCACGCACACATTCATTCTTGTTTTTGCTACCCTGTTGGTACTTCAAAAAAGGTTCCTGGTCAGTAGGTGAAACACGGGGACAACATTTTCTTATACACTTTCTTGGTTTTAACTCTCTCTCACTCACACACACACACACGCACGCACGCACACGCACACACACACACACACACACACACACGCACGCACATGCACACACACGCACACACACACACGCACATACACACGCACACAAACACACGCGCACACACACACACACACACACCCACACACAAACAAACACACACACACCACACACACACATAAATGCCAAAACACACACACAGGCACACACACACGCACACACTTCCACAGAAAACCACCCACACACAAACGCACACACACATACAGACACACACACACACACTTACACACATGCACGCACACACAGACTGTAAAATAAATGATCTCTACAAACTAAAGTAAAAAAAAACTGTCTAATGTCAATAATTAAAGAGATCTTAAACAAAAGGCTGAAGTGAATAATCAGTTATTATTAAAAGTAAATCATTTTCGGAATATCCAAATCTACAGAGACCCAACAAATTCCTTCATGAGCAGAACTTCAGACAGTGGTGAGAAAAAACTGCTTTTTAACAAAAAGCAAACAGTTAAAATTGAGTAGTAGTTTTGTGATTGAGTAGTGCAAAATCAAAAGTTAGCTAACGATGGTCTGATAGGATTGGATTCTGTGGAATCCAGAAATATTGTATTCAAATTTAAATAGTCAACTTTAACCCATTTAGCGAGAGCATTCCATAATTTTCTACACAAATAAGATGACACTTACTTTATAAATAATTTTAAAAAAGTCAGAATGTAATTGTAATTTACTGTCATTTTATGTAATTACCATGTCACTCTAAACAGGTTGACATTACATCAGTTGTTTGTATTTTTTGTGTAAATTATATCCGTGAAAAGTCGTGGATATTATGGAACTCTTCATCACGTCCGCCGCAGATCCTTCCTCTTAACGCGTATCAAAACCTGATACATGGTTAATTTTGGAATTTCATCCCCACATAGACCTTAGTGTGAGGAAGAACAGGATTGATTTGGGGGGAAGATTGGTTCTTTATTTCCACCTCTAGGGGGAGCTTTATCTCCAAAAGTTGTCGTACCATAATAATAATAATAATAATAATCTTTACTTTATTAATCACATTGTACAAAACTGTTGGTCCAATTTAGTCCAACAGTTATTTTTTTACTCTAAAAACATATTTTACTCTAATTGATTATAATTAATTCATCCAGGCGGAGCTTTTTTTCTTCTTCTTTTTTATCCAAAAAAACACTGTTTATCAAATATAACTTCCCTTTTAAATTGAGGAGCTCTATCAGGTGGAATTGCCTGTGCAATGCAGGAGTTTGAGGGCTTTCCAGAGATATAACACTGCTGTCAGGGTCGACGGGGAGGGGCCAAGTTTACAGTTATGTCTCTTATGTTATGACCTCATTTTATTCCGGCAAAATTCTAGTAACCACAGCTGTCGTTACTTTCCTGTAAGTCACGCTTTCTTTTTTCTTTTCTTTTTTTTTTTTACAGTGTAGTCAAAGAAAGGAATGCGTCCATTTTAGACAGTTAGTGACGCGGCTCATCGTCATCTTTCATTTCCTTTAACATCTGGATCCAGTCCAGATGATGTAGGTGACGGGTGTTTCATCATGTGACCACTCAGCAAGTCATAACAGATGACTGACAGGTGTGTGCGTGCGTGGGTGTGTGAGTGTGTGTGGCGTGTGTTTTTTCTGCAGCGGTGATGTAATGCTCATAACTCGCTGAGGGTCACCTGGATGAGCGAGAGGAGCCTCTCACACACACAAACACACACATTCATTCACGTCGTTCACACACATCTGACGAGCCAGTGGGGTCACGATGATGTCATCGGCAGCTCTGAAACGCTACTCTGTCTGGCTGCGTGTGCGTGCGTGTGCGTGTGCGTGTGTGTGTGTGTAGCCATACATGTATGTGTGTATGCATGGATGCTTAACAGACATGAAAACTGGACTCCGGAGAGGAAGCAGAGGAGGGAGAGAAGCAGATCCGTCATTCATAGCTGCTCTCTCTCTCTCTTCACATTCCTCCCCCCTTATATGGACAAAACTACTGGAGCCCATCTCTTCATCTCCTCCAGCGCTCACACACACACACACACACATACACACGCACACACACACGCACACGCAAAAGACCCAGATTACAACCTATGATGTTTCTCAGCCCCTGACCCAAATTTTAGAGAAGCTATCTTTCCCAAGAACCCAGTTGCCAAAAACCCACCCATAAGACTATTTTTGCACCAAAGTGATATTTTACAGTGTTTGCTTCTGCATCGGTTCAAGCTCCTGCTTGTTTTTCCCCCTTCTCTTTATCTGTTCACCAGTGTATCCCTGCTGTTTAGGTGAGCACAAGAGCTCAAGCAGATGAACCCGGAGAGGCATGTGGGTCATGTGACCGGTTGGGAAAGGAGCCAGAGAAATAAAAAAAAATTAGAGGGGCAGAAACACAATGGGGGGGGAATTGAAGGGGGGGGGCTTCAGTCCTGCTGGGAGAAACAGAGTCAGTGAGAGGAGGTAAAGACACAGACGGACTGAGGACGAGAGAGTTTCCCTTAAAAGGTTTTGTTTGTAGCTGGAGAAGGGCGTCACAGTGTTTAAATGGACTTTGTGTTTGGGGTTGTGAAAAAAAAAAAACGTCCCCACCCCATAATAAAAGATGGAGAGGTTTTATAGACACATCACAGACGGAGATCAGATGGAGAGAGAAAGAGAAAACTCTCCCCACAGCTGGACTTACATCACTTCATCAGACTGATCACAATCACGGAGAGAGAGAGAGAGAGAGAGAGAGAGAGAGAGATCTATCTTCTCCCCTTATAGTCGATTTCAAAGAAACATGTCATCTCGTACCGCTTTTATGCAGACGACTCCCAAATTTACCTGCCCCTGAGAATATAAATACAGTTAACTGCTTTCTAAGAGCTCAGTAATAGAACAAGACAGATTTCCTTGGCTTGATAGATAGCCGTTAAATTTAGACACAATTGGACTTTTACGCCGGGTTTACGCTCGGTAATTTGGACCCAATCGGACCCACAGTTGAGAAATGGCCTGAAAACTTTGACTGTGGAGACTAAGCTGCCTCTAGTGGCAGAAATAGGCAACTGACCTTTCCCGTTATCAGTCCAGTTCTTCCTCGCTCTAAGGTCTATGTGGATATGGAGGTTGGAAAATGATCCAGTAGATGGTGTCTGAGTCTTCTTCTCCATCCTGGTTCAGATTCTAGCTCCATTTTAACACGATCTGGTCTTTGCCAACCACTTTCTTCCATCGGACCCGACTGCGGAGGCGAAGTATAACAATCTGTTCTCGGAGTATGACATCATCGACATACAGCGACGCGTCATCTGGAACGCTCTACGACACCAGTGGGTGAAGTCTAGCATGTAAGGATGATTTTCTCATCATTCCCGACGGGTTCTGAAGTCCACCAATACCAGTTACAACGTCTGATTGAAGGAAAAAACAGCTCAGAATAATAAATAGTTGGCAAAAACACGGACCGCTTCGTTAGCCACGAATGACCCGCCACCTCATTGACGTCACATGTGACTCTGAATAATGGGAGTGGTCAAACTTGTAGTGCTGCCGGCCTTCGGATCAAGACACGGCACAAATGTATGGCGCTGTGGTCCGGCGCTGAAGACAAATATATGGTGTAATCTGGGACAACAAAACATGGATGGACAAAAACTTTATAGATTTAAACCAAAGCAAAACGAGCCAACCCCCGGATAAGAGGAAGAAGAGGGATCGGAATGAAGAGTATATTTCTCTGACCTCCCTCCATTTGCTCCTCCTGAATGGGTCAGCACCACCTTTCATCTCTAACATCAACATTCGGGTGACCCCCACACTGCCTGTTTCAAAATCACACCTAAAAACTCATTTTTACACCTTCAGTAGGTGGAAAAGTTGTACTTTTCTAAAGATTACACTCTGGGACCCTAACCCCACCCATATTTATGAGTTATTTGCAATGACTCATAAATCAACCCTTAGAGTCTGATGATGATGAAATCGCTCATCGCTTATTTACGGCGTTGCAGCATTTCGAATAGAAGAAAAATTGAAAGAAAAAGACAGTTAGAGTGCTGACAGGATGGGTTTGGTGTCGATCCAAACATCCTCTGAAACGATGACATCTGGGATTATTATATCTTTATAACTCATAAATTAATTAACCAATCTGCATGAAAATTTCCTAAATAAATCGATGTAATTGATTGTGATCACAATAGAGTCCACTTTTGGTTCCGTTGGTCCTGGTTGGAGGTTTTGCGCTCTCTGAGCGAGTTTCCTTAGCGTTTTTATGGTGCGATAATGACATTTATTGAGTCTTCAGCACATCGGTCAAATCTGTTGTTTATAAATGTGCTAGGATTAGTGTTTTGGGGTTAAAGGTCAGGAGGTTATGATCGGGGTGCTTCTTGACTTCCTGTTCATCGTTGCCCCACTTTTCTTCTCCGTCTTCTTAATGGTTGAACATCAGATGAACTATTTATACTTTAGTTCTTCTTCCCTCTGGGCCTGTCTGCTTTTCTTCTACTTCTTCTTTGGGGTCCCGCCCCACTTTTTACTGATGGTGCCCCTTTCCATCGACCCCCGCTCCACAGACAGCCTGTGTGTGCCCCTGTCGGTACATTGCCTAAATGGCCAGTAGCTACTAGCATCAGATTCCTGACTCCTGATTCATTCAGTTGGGCCGCTCTCCTTTTAAAGGCTATGAATGTGTGATATTTATGCCGAACACCCCTGTCTAATTTCAATATCCTCTCGGAATGCAGAGAGTTATTGATAGAGCAGCCCCTCACAAACTGCGTTTAATGTAACTCACTCTCAAAGCGTGCACATGCTGATTACACGAACACACGCAGTCTTCCTGTCCGGGGCCGATGTGGTCATTACCCAACAGGAACTGAAGATCTGGGATCCAGTCCAGGTTCGTGTTCCTCACTTTGTCAGCTCTGCTCTCCTCCAATCTGAGGGATTTTCTTAATATGGCCAGCGAGGGAGTGAAAGGAGAGAGAGGGGGGAGGCAGAGTGTCCCACTGTCCGGATTCCTCCTTTCTCCGTCTCCACTGGAGCGCATTCCTGATCCTGAGGCGCTCAGAACCGGCATGGGCGGCGGTCGGCCGCTGACCTCACGGATCACCAAAAGGTTTAAACGGGAGTCTTATTGACTTTAACTGTTTGCCAAACTCCAACTACTGTTCTCTGTGGAGGTAAATAATAGTTATTTCACAAGCACACGATGAAGGGACGTCCTCAGCACCTTGTTTACGGGGTTTTCAGCCGTGGCTCCACATTTTGTTTGTGTCGACGACACACGCGGCGCAATCCCATGATGTCATGCTGTCCTTTTGATCAACAGTCAGTGGTTGCTAAATGCAAAATGTTCAAAATTAGTTATGGTGCCGATGAAAAAAGGGAACGGCATGCCGACGGTTTTGATCTCCTTCTTTGATGCAGCTGGAACGAATTTTGGTGTGTTTTAAATGTAATATGGACAGATTTTCAGATTTTTCATAATGGATAGGGAACGAGGGCATGTTTGACACACACACACTCAAACACCCACACACACACAAACACATACACAGACAAACACACACAGACAAACACAAACATACACGCACAAAGACACACACACACACACACACTCAAACACCCACACACACACAAACACATACACAGACAAACACACACACACACACACACACACACTCAAACACCCACCCACACACAAACACATACACAGACAAACACACACACACAAACACAAACATACACGCACAAAGACACACACAAACACACACACACAAACAGACACAAACACAAACACACACAGACACACACACTCAAACACCCACACACACACAAACACACACACACACAAACACACACTCACAGACACCAGACACACACACTCAAACACCCACACACACACAAAAACACACACTCAAACACCCACTCACACACCTGTCCAGGCTGGGGGCCCGGGGTGGTTTTTGCCCCCCTAGAACCACCCAATACGCTTAAGTTTGATATAAAAGAAGAGAATATTTACATTTTATCTTTTGTAAGTAGCGTTCTCCTGGATCCATTATTTCATTTATTGGCATATCAAATATGTTTGTATAGATGCGTTTTATTACTATTATTTGTTATTATTATTATTATTATTATTATTATTATTATTATTATTATTATTTAAGTACTATTATTTGTATTATTATTACTATTATTATTAGTATTATTATTTGTATTATTATTTGTATTATTATTTGTATTGCTTTATTATCATTATTTTATTATTATTATTATTATTATTATTGATGCTATTATAATCCATATTTTTATTATTATTATAGTTTTATTATTATTATTATTATTATTATTATTATTATTATTATTATAGTTTTATTATTATTATTGTTATTATTATTATAGTTTTATTATTATTATTATTATTATTATCATTATTAATATTATAGTTATTATTATTAGATAGGCATACTATGTATATTGGTTTGGTTCTTCTTTTATTGTTTATCTTATAACGCACATGTTGAAAGGCCTATAAAACTAAAGACAGACTGGTTGGAAACTCGTGGTGGATCTTCATCGGATCTTCATCTCCCTGATCCTGCTCTGATTAATCATCAGGACTATTTCCTCATACTTTTAACGGTTACTCCTCCACTCCGGCATCTGCGCTCTGAAAACAGTCACCTCCTCGACTCATTCAATTCAATTAAAGCACACATATATCCACCTTGATGAATCCATATGTGTTAGTTTTTTTAAATGTAGGCCATCTAAGCTTAAATTAAAACTTGTTTTCAGACAACATAGGAGTTTCGAGAGATTTACTCAATCTAAACATTTAATGACGTTCATCCAAGATTTCAGGAAATCCAAATAAATAACCATTCATTTCATTTATCTAGTTTTTAGCTGGACACTCATAATAGATGCTGAACAGATAATAATATAAATAATCATAATTGAAAATAATAATAATAATGATAAGGATCATATTAATAATTATTACACAACGCAGTCGTGTCGGTTGCACATATATCTTTTATTTTACATGTACATCATGTTATTAAATTATTATTAATTATGGCACAATTCAGTTTAGGGGAAAATGTTGACTTATCTGTTTTCAAGTAAATGTATTAAATCATTTTCTGACTATAGTGAGAACTTTTTACAGCTAAATAAGTTTAATATATGTATAAAATGTGGGATTTGAATGGGGAATTTTTTCCTTGCTTCCAGCACGTCTGAGCTGATGAGGAAGGTTTCCTGGAATTAAATGAGCTATTTAGCAGCTTCTGTGTGTGTGTGTGTGTGTGTGTGTGTGTGTGTGTGTGTGGGTGCGTGTGTGTGTGTGTGTGTGTGAATGTGTATCTGTGTATGTGTTTGTTTTTGTGTCTGCTTCTGTGGGGTGTGTGTAGGTGTGTGTTTGTGTGTGTGTGTGTGTGTGTTTTTGTGTCTGCTTTTGTGGGGTGTGTGTAGGTGTTTTTTTGTGTGAGTGTGTGTGTTTATGTGGGTGTGTGTAGGTTTGTGTGTGCGTGTGTACGTGTGTGTGTCTGTATCTGTGTGTGTTTGTGTATGTTTGTAAATATGTGTGTGTGTTTGTGTGCATGTGTGTATGTGTGTGTGTGCGTGTTTGCGAGCGTGTGTGTTTATGTGTGTGCGTGCAGGTGTGTGTATTTGTGTGTGCTTGTGTAGGTCTGAGGGTGTTTTTGTATGTTTGTGTATGTGTGCGTGTGTGTGTGCGTGTGTGTGTGCATGTGTGTGTGTGTGCGTGTGTGTGTTAGAGTTTAAATTTGCTGTTTAACTCTGAGCACACATCCACGCACACACACTCACACACACACATTCACACTCACACACATATACACACAAATAGAAACAAATACACACACACACAGTGAATTTCCCAGAAGGAGATCCCTGAAAGAGATATTAACATTTTTTCCATGACATCCAGTAGACATGCATGCAGGACCCTGAATCACACACACACACACACACACACACGCACACACACACACACACACACACACGCACGCACACACACCTAGACACACACACACACACAAACACACACACACACTAAAATATTTTTCCTTCATTCTGTCGTTCTCTCTCTCTGTCTGCGTGTGTACGTGTGTGTGTGCGTGTGTGTGACTCAACCTTCAGCAGACATCTCAGTCCGATTCCTGCTGACTCAGGGCGATGATTCTGCTCAGCTCAGACGCCTCTCATTACTTCAGATCCTCTCGGTATAGTTTACTGTTTGTGATAAGACCTCATGACACACATGAATGACGGTGAGTGAGGGGTGTGTGTGTGTGTGTGTAAGGTGTGTGTGTGTCTGTGCAGGTGCGGGAGGTGATAAGTGTTAGTCTGTGCTGTAATGACAATGAGCTCTTCTTCTCTGGTGGTTTGGGTGTTTGCTCTCTTGACGCTTGTGCAGACATCATTGTTTTCCTGTTCAGTTCTCTCGGGTTGATGATCATCACCTCCACCTGCCAGGATGTGGAGGAAGTTTCACCGCCGTCTGTCTGTCTGTCTGTCTGTCTGTCTGTCAAAGCCACTGGACAGATTTGGATGATTCCTGGTTGGAGGGTTGAGTATAACAACGAAGGACCAATTTACGTTTTGGAGTCGACGGATCCAGGAAATATTTTATAACTACTTTAACATTCCTTTTTTTTCCAGCATGTCAGAAATTACGAAAAAGATTTGGTGAAAGGGTTTGACGTGTAGAAAAAAAAGAACTCCTTCATGTTTGGATTGGATCCAGATAACTGTGCAGAATCAGATTTTTACCATTTTCATAATTGTAAAATGTCAAAGGGATATTAAATATTAGCTTTTATAATCATCCAGCAGGTATTAATCAACAACTTATGGATCCTGTGCGTCGAAAGTCAGATTTACTGTTACGTCATCATCATTACGCGCTGAAACACTTTTCTGTAAAATGTGCCCGAGGCACTCCTTCAATCCCTCAGACCCGTTTTTATTAAGTTCTGTTTCTGTGTAACTGATTTGCCAGCCTCATAAAGAAACCCTCCATCTTCCTCATGTCTATATATGGACTCCATTCCGTTTAATGAGGAGCTCTCTTTTGTCATACGGAGGTATGGGAGCCACTTATCCTGCCGTTAGATGTACAGAGATGCGTTTAATTACCTGCGAGGGGACTTTTTAACGTGGTGTTTACGGGTCTGATGGAGGGTCTGGGGCCTCCTGTCAGGGTGATGGAGAAGAAAGAAGAGAGGAAGAGGATGAGGGAAGCTCGAACTCCTCAACAGACTGACAGAAAACCAAACCTTCTTATGAGGCCATCAGCTGGACCCGACTCTCTCACAATCTTAACGAGCTCTTCTGGCCTGAGCACAGAAATCTACAGAACTGGTCCTAAGCTGTCGTCTTCAATAGCAACTGTGTGTACCCGAAAACCCCCAATCCCCTGCGTTTTACAAGAATTCCCTCTGAAGGTTTCCCCCTCAAAATTAAATGTGTGTCATGACTGTTGAGTGATTTCTTGGTTTATTCTGTTCGGTTCTTCGGGTTTTATTTTGAAAGTCTTTCTCCTTGTTGTTTTGGATAGCTTTACACTTCCTGTCCGGGTTTCTTTGATCAGTTTAACCTTCAGTTCACTTTTTTCGGTTTGTATTTTATTTCTCATCCGTCCCATCTATGTGTGTTTCACTTGTGCTCCTCCTCCCTCTCTGTGTCTTTTCTAGTATTGTTTTCTACTCTCCTCTTGTGTTCATCATGTTCACCTGTGTCTCATTGTCTCCTTACCTCAGTCGACATAGTCTGTGCTCACCTTTCCTTCTGGGCCTGTTCTTTGTTGATGTCTCGTCGTGAAACGTCCCAGCCATTTCTCCACTGTTTTCCTGCCAAAGTGTGACCAACGATTTGGAATTTATGCACGAAAAACTGTGTTTTCTTTGTAAAAATGAACCCCTTAATAACTTAAATATAAACTATTACATAACATGTGATATATAGAAGATAGATCTCCACGAGTGGATTATACGCACCAAATTTGGACTAAATCAGAGTAATGCTTGAGACGTTATGGTCCGAAAACTTTTGGAGAAAAAGATCCCCTTAGTGTTAGATATATAAAACCCACCTTTTCCAAAAATTAATCTAGTTCTTCCTCGCTCTAAGGTGAAACATGAACCACGAAAAAGATGAGAAGATCGGCCCAATGTTTGAGAAATTATGGACCAAGAATATTTTCAGCTAAAGCTCCCCTAGTGTCAGAAATGTGAAACCAACTTTTCCCCAAATAAATCCAGTTCTTCCTCGCAATAAGGTCCATGATGGTGTCAAATCTGAGAATGATCCATGAAATGGTTTTTGAGTTATTGCGCTAACATGAAGGATATAAATACGAAAGTATTACTCGAAACAAAATAACGCATCATATCTTCACACAAACAGAAGAACAATCGAGATTTAAACGTAATCGTGGAATCCCTCGCCTTGGAGGTTATTAGTGGCCGGATTGAAGCTTCTCGTGGAGGTGGTGGGTGTTGATGAAGATGATGATGATGTATCCTGCTTCTTTCTCTCTTTTTTTGGTAATAAGCACATTTTCGGCTCTATTTTCTCACCATTACTTTTATCTACATTTTTACACGGAGAGACTTCATGCGCCAGATGTTTCCATCATGATGTCACTAATCCAGCTGTCTGCGTTCTTAGAGGTGTTTAGAACCAAATACCCACAAATAAATCAGTAATTCTCTTAACTACTGGCCCGTTCTAGGCACAGGCGACTTCCGATTTTTATTTTCTTTCGCTGAGAACACCCAAATTTCTCTGAAATTATCTTGAGCTAACATTTTTTTTTTTTATAAATAGTGTCATGTTTGTAAATAAACTTGATTATATCATATCATATATCATATATCATATATCATATATCATATCATAAACATTACTTTTACACAATTCAAGTTTTCTGCGTTAGTTAGTCTTGAATTCAATCGTGGAAAATATTCCACCCGAATAAAAAACTTTCCCCGTCAGCACTTCCCAACTTATCCTGATCCAGAGTCGGTCCCAGGCCAGATGAGATATATAGTCCCCCCCCCCCTAACCCTCTGACCCAGAATCTTTTTCTTTTTTTTTTAAATATTTTACATCGTTGGGGCATTTATTAATTTCTTAGAAACTCTAAATTTACTATTAAATGACAAACAGTTTGTTAAATTATGTTTTTAAAGTAGCCCAAAAGAAACCCAGTCATATAATTATTTCATTTTGATTGGCTCAACCTCGAGGTAAATCATGTTTTTAAAAAAGAAAAACTATTTGACCTTTTATATAAAAAATAAAATAAGCTTAAATGCTGATCAAGACTGTTGCTGAACTCCTACACCTTCTCTCTTGGCAGCTAAATTTTGTTTTTTGTTTAGTCACCGCTACACCCGGTCAACGCCTCCTCCTCCTCCTCTTCCTCCTCCTCCTCCTCCTCCTCCTCCTCAGTGCTAGTTTGACCTGTGGTGTCCCCCAGGGACCCACCCTTGGTCCCTTACTCCCTAAATTGGCCCACTAAACATTTTTAAATAAGAAATAGTGAGACAAAATATGCTCAACTAAACAGTTGAGTAGGACATTAGAGGTTTAACGAACTGCAAATACTTTCCGTGTTTTTTTCGAAGTTCATTCAAAGAGCTGTTTTTTTTTATATGGGAGAATTCAGGCCGTCGAATGTAGGGATTTCTTCTCCCGGAACGGTGGACATTTCATTCCAGTTTACTGTCCTACAGTTTTATTGCAGGTTTTTTTTTTTTATAGAATATAAGCATATCATCATATGATGATGCTATGCTACATTTTCTGCTATGCTAATCAGACATTAGTGCTGCTGAATTAATCATGTGACAGAGTGTACATCTCAGTAACCCTGACATGATGGCATTTAGATATAGGAGTAAATATAACTTATTCACCAGTGTCAGAGAGATTTCTATCAAACATCTTCAAATGATTAGTAAGAAATGATTCTGATGATTCTTATTGAATAATTCTTATTATTCCTATTTATTCTATTTCTATTCTTCCTGTGGTCTTTATCTTCTATATATTCACCACCTATAGCTGGAAGGATTCTTTGCTGACTGGATATTAGCCGGTTCAGTATTCCACCTTCTCCTTTCTGTCCATGATGCGAATGTTATTTACACGGATCAGCCATAACATTATAACCACTTACAGGTGACGTCAGTATAACATTGTTTACCTCGTTACTATAGCGCGGACAGATAGTTGAGTTGGACAACAATAGCTTACAAACCATCATTCAGAGTAAAATACAGAGGAGGTTAAAGTCATCATCTACAATACAAGTTCTGACCACGGAAGCCAGAGGAACATTGATTATCTTGTTACCTATCAGTGGGTGTGATCTGGTTATTGCAGTTACCTGTCAGTGGGTCGAATATACTACCTAGTTACCATGGTTACCTGTCACTGGATGGGATATATTACCTTGTTACCATGGTTACCTGTAACTGGATGGGATATTTTGTATTGTCACCATGGTTACCTGTCACTGGTTGGGATATATTACCTTGTTACCATGGTTACCTGTCACTGGGTGGGATATATTACCTTGTTACCATGGTTACCTGTCAATGGGTGGGACATATTATCTGGTTACCATGGTTACCTGTGACTGG
>VRLP01006167.1:0-30664 GCA_009660295.1 Lophius piscatorius | reverse complement strand
ACCAGTGCATCCATGGTAACGCACCCCCCTATCTAAAAGAACTACTCACCCCACTGACCTCAACACGATCCCTCCGTTCTACCCACTCATACCGCCTCCTCCTTCCCCGGACTAAGCTCAGCACCATGGGTGATCGGGCCTTCTGTTCTGCTGCCCCTCGTCTGTGGAATGCCCTCCATGACCATCTCAGGGCTCCACAGACGACTGACACATTTAAAAAAGGACTTAAAACTTTCCTTTTTAGCAGAACCTATAACTTTTAATCAACATTGCTGCTTTTTGGTCATATTTTTATATAATTATTATTATATTTTTTATTGATGCTTTGATCTGCTTTTACCTTGTAGCATTATGAGATTTGATCCAAATGTAAAGTGCGTTATAAATTAAATGTATTATTATTATTATTATTATTATTATTAAGTGAACCCACAAAGACAACACTGCACAAGAGATTAAAGAAATAAGACAAAAACTAAGTAGCGGTTAACGGGGTAAAATAAACAACACAGGAAGAGTAAAGCATACATGAACAGATAGAGCAGAACTTTCAAAATAAAGCAAGAAAGCACATGCAGGATGATTAATATGAACCTTCAAATTAAAACCAGAGAACTAATATGAAGTAAAACAAGAACTAACAGGTAGGACACAGAATCATAGGTGTGCCACCTCAAGCTCTGCCTGTTGTCATTTTTTATCCAGAGCTACCGTCTCTAAACCAAACTGTAGAGCTCGCGTAAACCCTTATCCTCACTCTTGCTGCTACTCTTCTGACACTCTGAAAAGTTGAGTTAAACTCCAGAACCTTTTCCACCTTTACTCCTTGCATCCTGCCTTCCTTTCATTGACTAACGTATTCCGTCTCGCTGGGACTGACCTTTATACTGACTTTCTGAAAATAACAAGCTAGCGTCACAGCTAAAGCACACATTAGATGTGCTATAGTGGATAAAATTAGTAATTTGTGGACACATTCCCTCACCAGACGGGCCCATTGTGCTCACTTTGCCAAATGCTATATCCGCTTGGCCCACTTAAAACTGTGCGCAATAACATGTTCTTTTTGGGATTCCTGTCTAATTTGTGTGGAATTATTATGTAATTCAATTTCAGCTTATTTTAGAAAAAAAAGAAAAAGTAAGAACAGAAATCTTTATTGTTTTAGTTCAAATATTAGTAAAATATTGTTTTTTGAAACTTTTTTTGTATTTACGTTGTCCGACACTGATTTATTTTTTTTTTTATCTGAGTTGAAATAAAATGTTTTAAGTTAGGTACAACGCTAACGACATTGAGAATCAATTAGTTTAGGTCTTACCTGTCTATAGACAATATTCTCAATGCAGTTCAAAAGAGGCTCATCTTAATATCCAATAACCCAAAAGGCTTAACAAGTTTTAAAATTATCAAAGGTTGTTGCATACCTATTTAGGAAAAAATTAAAAACCATCATCCGTCTCATCAGTGAATGACTGGTCAGCGTATGACTCATTGAATCATACATAATCATAGTTATTATTGAAATCATTTTCTATTATGCATGAAGAACACAGTCTACAATGAAATGGTTTTTGAAAAGAGGGATAATGATAATAACTCTGAGAATCTGAGCAATCATTTTCATTATCCAGTATTAGCTTAGCAACAGTGGTAGTAAAGGTCAGCAGCAAGATGAAGCAAAGATTATACAATTAACAGCTACGTGTTGTTTTTTTTCATCTATACTGGGTATCCATCTTGCCCTTCACTCACGTATCGGATATTTGTCAGATTCTGAACAAACTTAAAAGACAATAAAACATCCATCACCCGCTTTCATTTGTTTGAAAAGACAACACACAAGCAAGTGACGAAGTGTGCAAAAGTGTAGAGGCTATCTAGCTGTCAAGATAGGTGATAAGACTAGGAAGCCATTCCCACGACTGGAAAGGCAGTCATATTGCCCGCATGCAACTCTGCTGTCAACAGATCTTCCTCAGTAGGTCTGTTGGACAGTTGGAGAGACAGACTCGCTAACAACTCAACTGAAAATTATCCATACAGTACAATCATACACACTACCCAAAGCTAAAAAAAGATAGCTTGTCTGTGACGTTCTGACTGTTGCTATGGCGACAACTGAAGTCAGTATGCAGGATGTTGGTTAAGAGTTTTCGTAAGTAAGTGAAATGCACCTCCTTTTCTGCAGCTTTGGGGGGTGTGCATGTAAGGGTCCTTATGAAGTTCATTTGTTGTCTTCATGATAGTGATGTATAATTCTGAATCACATGACCACACAACCCCGAAAGTTGAGTGAAGCTATGGCTAATCAAAAGATCATGAAATCATTGCGTAATATATATATATATATATATATATGCTGTCAGCCAGAGTATACAAGCCCAGACTTTCATCTTCCAAAAATCACTGCTGCATTGTTTGTTAAAGCAGGAACAGAAGTATGAACACATCATATTGCAGTTAAAAAAAAAACTCCCGGCATTCAGGAGCGCAGACAAGCGTTACAATGCGCCACCTACTCTATCATCTTAAGTTTGGACATTTGGATTCTAAGAAAAGGAAGGAAAGGACAGAGTTTGTGTTTTGTAAACCTTTTCAATTCAACCCACGCAAATGCACACAACAAGTAAATGACTCGAATCTGCTTCGCCTGGCTGCAAAGCCAGACAAAGGATGACAATTTTTACTTTTTGTGTCTTTTATTTTCCAGTAATTTGTTCTTCATGAAGACATCAAAGGATTTCAGTGACGGACACCTCTGGTACTCAGTGTTCGGTCGACCACCGAGCAGCATCTTCACCTGTGTTCAGAGAGTTTCTTGCTGCTTTTCCCTTCTGCTCTGCACCATGCTGACCAGCATCATGTTTTATGGCATACCAACAGATCCCTCTGAGCAGACCATGGACCTGGGTATGGTGCATTTCATCACACTTTAAACAGACTGGTGCATTATTGATTTTTCTTACATCTCTCTCTGCTTCCAGGTCACTTTGAGTTTACCTGGCAACAGTTTATGATTGGGGTTCAGAGTTCCCTCATCATGTTTCCGGTGAATATACTTATTGTTAGTATCTTCAGAAACACTCGCCCACGAGAGATTTCTTGTTGCAAGAGCAAAACAGAAAAACCAGAAGCCACCGGGCAGAGTTTCACCTCACAGAAAACCATCAGAGATGTGGACGTCAACGTCACATTAGAAACGGTCATAATGGTACGTTGTTCATGTTTTGATAACTTGCTTTCATGAGGTTGCTATTTACTGTAGACTGTTTAGCTGTGCGAGTCCATGTACATGACAGTGATGCACATGTTAAAGGAGCAGTGGGTCAAATTTAGGGTTGTCTCCTTAGATAGATGTAATATAAAATGTATCACTCTGGGTACAATCAGCTTAAAATCCAATTATTTTTCATAAAATCTAAAAGAGTTATTTGCAAAATAACTTTGTATCAGTGCCTTGTCTCTTAAATCATAAAAGTAGAAGATTATGAATATGTTTTTGCTTGATAACTGTTATGGATTTTGACACTTATTGTTTGGCACAAGAAAAAACAAGGAAGCGTTAAATCTTGCCGTTATAGGAAACATAAAGACCCTCATCGTGAAATCGCTGGGTTTTTATGCCCTGGCTGGTCTACACAGTCCAGCTAGGAAATCTAACCGCTACATGGGCATTCTGACTCAAGGTCAGCTTGGAAAGGGTCTGTGGACTATGGCCCACCGAAGCTTCAAGTTTTACAGTCATCCATTCTCACCCGGACCCGGAAGTTTTACTTTCCTTCTTTGGCCGTGAGATTTTATGCTTTCGTGCACACAATAACTCAAATTACTATTTCATGGATCAGTTTTAAATATACTTTAATGTGAGGAAGAACAGGATGATTTTGGGAAAGGTCGCTATTGTCTTTCGGACAATAGGGGGAGCTTTATCTTCAAAAGGCTTTTTCCCATGATTACTAAACTATTTGTCCAATTCAGTCCAAATTTTGGTGCTTTTGAATCGACTAGAGGGGACCTCTCTTGTGCACATGTTCCTCTAAAGGTTCATATTTTACTCACTAGAGGGATCTTCTTTTTTTTTGTGTGAAAGTAATTCATTCATTCAATTGTACGAAGAAGGGGATTGGAGACTTTTAGGAGATATGCCCTTTCTTTTAGTAATGAAAGTGTAGGCCTACTTAACTAAATGTAGTTTCTAAATAAACCTTCCTCATCCTTCCTCTAAACCTTCCTCATTTGGCAGGCTGCTTGATGCAGTTTAAGATTACGGCATCTTTTTGACACTTGAAGGCCATCGAGGTTCTTTGACAGGGAGGGCTGAATTTGCAATGTGGAGCTATACCGCTAGATGGCACTAAATTTCACACACTGCAACTTTAATTTGTACAATAATTATAGTAATACAATTTGAATTTTTTTTATGTTTACCCCATCAGGATATAACAAGAACTGCCCATTCATCGTCTGAGATCACGAAAAGCAGCATCCCATCTGCAGAGTCTGATTTGGGGCTCGAACAAGACGTTGATATCAATGCGGTCCTTTCTGTGGTGGAGGATTTCATCAAACAGAACCACAAAACCAGTGACCCCTTCCAGTTCAAAACTCACAAATTTGTTCAGCCTCAGCAATCAGGTGTGCATGCATGTGTGTGTGTGTGTGTATGTTTATGTGCGGGTCTTTGTGGGCTGTGTAAATAATATAGTATTAACCTCTATGTAAGCCTATCTCTGTTAGCCTCCGCACTACTCAGGTAGTGAAGTGGGTGGAATAGTACTTATAAGCTTTTAAAGGTTAGATGCCATAACAGACTTTGCTCCCCCTAAACATCACCAACCATCCATGGTTGTTCAGACAGAACTCAAAATCAACTCTAGAGGCGTCTTGATTGCATATAGAATTGACAGAAAGATAAGATTAGATGCAAATTCAGCCAGAATCACATTAATTGGCGAGGCTCGCAAGGTAGTTGAGGCAGACAACTCGATCTTCTGTTGACACACACACACACACGACATGCCTCATTAACCTCATTCGCCATCATCCTAATTTAACAGTCTACTGAAGCTGCAACAACTTCTGATCTCTCCCTCTGTCTATCATAGCCTCAGCTGATATGTGTGTATATGGCTGCCTGCACCGCAGCATCCGCCCGTACACTCATCTGACTGAGCTTTGTGCTTTCAAATCCCCTATCAACAAGTAAGCAGGGACAAAAAGACTAGGGACACACTGAAAGCAGGAATCAGAGTGAAGTTGAATTACTGCAAACATCAGAGATGAGTCAGAGGCTGAACCGCGATCTTACAACTTACATACCGTTTTTACAAGGGAAGGGCTGGGCTCTTTGGGATGGAGAGATATGGACTGCAAACATGGCAGTCAGTTGTATTTGAATAATGCAAGGTGCATTATTTCTGTCTGAACTTCGGCATTAAATTAAATCCAATGTTTAAATCCGTCTTCTGGTTGGATGGTCTGTCGAAGGGACGATGTGATTGAATAGGGATGGTAGTCAGCCGACTGCTAGGAACCCTTTAACGATCTTGCAGTTTTCTACTCCGCTCTTTATACCCTCGATGACTGTGATCTTGGTGGGGAGGAACTTGCCACCCTTTTTGAAAATGCCTGTGTTAGGTTTTTGGTTTTTCACCCAGATGCAGACTCAGAGACAAGTTGGCTGATCAAGGGAAACATTATATTAGAGAATGACTGAAGAGCAGGGGAGGTGAGAGAGGCAGGCAGAGTGAACCAGAGTCACAGCCGAGTGCGAGCTGGGAATTTAGGCAAAGTTAGAACCGCAGTAAAACCGCAGCTTTGCATGGGTTTCCTGAGCACACAAGAAAAAGGACGAGTGAGCAGAAATATCACGAGATACAACGAACACTAGGAATATATCGTCTATCAAATCGGCTTGCAGAAATCTACCAGGTAACTTGTAGTACAATCTGGGGATGAGTGGAGTGACAGCCAGTGAGGGGGGGAGGTGTGAAGATGTGCCGAGCCACTGTGAGTCCACGCCCCTGTATGCCTACACACATGATGCATGCACACAGAAGAGGGAGAGAGAGACACCGGGGAAACATTTCGAACAAAAAATCACTGGCGGTCCACAACAAGCTGCACTGATATTTTTGACTCTGCTGCTCCTTTCTGGACCAAACGCACAAAGCCATTTTCTGAGCCACGGTCAAATGATACCAGACACGCTCTGATGGATTTGTGGATTTGCTTGTATTAGGCCAGTATCCAAAAGTTTTGTTTTTCCAAAGAAATTTAAAGTGATTCTCAAAATCCTTTTTATATTGTCCTTATTTATATTTGCTTTTATCTATGATGACCTTCGTTTGACAAGTTTAACTCTATTCTATCCATTAGACTATGCAAGATTTTAATGAAAACATTGATTCATGTCACACACAATGGTTCCAGAATGGGCATTGGTGGTCTTTTGCAGCGAAAACCACTCTCTTGGGTCAAAATCCCATTTTCTGGACATTTTGGTTACATTGCCTATTAACTGTGCCTGAGAAAGTCCTTCTGATACCATCCCATAAACACTCTGTAAAATAAGATCAACCTTGTGCTATTTCTATCAAATTTGATGCAGCAGCTAGTTACATGATGTTAGTGTTATGTAATGATATTATAGCCTTTTTATCTAAATGGCATATGTGTTATTGAAATCATTATAAATTATATATTTTTTTAAATTGAACTAGATCATTTTTCACTTTAATAAGTCTCTTAATTGCACAATGTAATTGTGAACTTCTGTCCTGATCTCCTGTAGAGTACCCTGAATTGCCTCTTGGCTAACCTTCAATTACTGTTGCTTCATTCTGAGTTGCAGATATGAGACTGGTATTCATTTTCTTGAACAATGCAAATAATTATTTGAACTACAATATCATTTTAACCCCCTTAAAGTCCGGGATATTTTGGAATTGTAATCGCTGCAGCGTCCACGTCTGGGTTCCACAGATTCTTGGTGTTAACAAGACAACTAAAAAAGCTATTTCGACACAAGCTGTTGGTGCTGTCTGTGTGTGACTGTGGAGCAGTCCTATCTTCTCCGGCTCCAGCTCCTACAGAAAACGTCTGCTCGTCTTTCAACTGGTACAAAAAAAAGAGAGATAATACCACTCCAATGTTGGCCTCCCTACAGTGGCTCCAAGTCCGGTTCAGGATTGATTTTAAAATGTTATTACTTTGAGGTTTTAAATGGGTTGGCGCCACCTTTTTCTGGCAAATCTTTTAAATTTTATAACTCCTTCAAGGGCAGTGACTTCATCCAGTCCCTGGTCTACATTACATAATTCCGATTCTGTGTCTTTTCAGAGGCCGGTGTCCGTTTGTATCCCGGACTAACAGTAGAGGACATTCAGATGAAGACCAACAAAACCCAGCATTTATACCGGCAGCTGTGTCGGATTGATAAAAAGCTGAGTCTGCTGGGACCCTCTGTATTCCATGACCCTCACAACTACAGCCAGGCTGTGCTGCAGGTCCACCGCATGAAGGGCTTTCTAGAAAATCAGATCTTCAAATCCAGTGGTGGAAATACGGATGAACCTCCTCATAAGTACAGCTTTTGTTTTGTTTTTTTAAAATAACTATTATTAGAGACGATGTTGATGGATTTGCTTGTATTAGGCCAGTATCCAAAAGTTTTGTTTTTCCAAAGTATCCCAAAAACATGTAAGTCACATGAAATTTAAAGTGATTCTCAAAATCCTTTTTATATTGTCCTTATTTATATTTGCTTTTATCTATGCTGACCTTCTTTTGACAAGTTTAACTCTATTCTATCCATTAGACTATGCAAGATTTTAATGAAAACATTGATTCATGTCACACACAATGGTTCCAGAATGGGCTTTTAGCTTCCTCTAGTGGACATTGGTGGCCTTTGCAGCGAAAACCACTCAAAATGGGTCAAAATCCCATTTTCTGGACATTTTGGTTACATTTTGGTTACACTCCCAAAAACTTTTCTGGCCATAACTGTTCCCAACTGTGGATCAAGGAGCACCAGCGGCCACCCAGTCGTCGGGGGTCACAGCGTAGGCCTTGTTATTGAATACATAAAGTACTGATAATGGGCTAAAAAATGCAAACCCATAGTCTGATTTTATTAAACAATTAATTTGTGAATTGGTGTCACGTCTAACACAAAAACTTGTTAAAATGTGAACTCAATGCTTTGTAGCTGAGAATTGCACTTTATAAAACTATATTATTATAAACTGCATTTCCTCTGATACCGACCCTTCCCTTTCCTCCTGCAGGTTGAACCCAGCAGACAACACTGATGACGGTGACAGGAAACATGGGTGCTGTGACTGTGGGCTACCCTGGTGGTTCATTTTCTGTGGGTGGCTGCTGGTTATCACAACCAGTGTCGTAGCTGGATATTTCACAATGCTCTATGGGCTGAAGTTTGGTAAGGACCGCTCCATGAGCTGGCTGGCATCCATGACTGTCTCCTTTTTTCAGAGCCTCTTCATCATTCAGCCGTTGAAGGTGAGAAGATTCCACTCTGCATGAAGAGCATCATATCTTCATGCTCCAACTGAATTCACAGAGATACCCTCTAATGATCTCACTATACTTTTAAGAGAATATATTGATTTACTAATGTCAATGCCTTCTACTACAGGTTTTGTGTCTTGCCGTCTTCTTTGCTCTTGTAATAAAGAAGGTAGAAGACGAAGATTATCAAAATGTGGAGTTTGTAGAAAGTAACAGACACAAAGGTAAAACATAAAAACTCACAAAAATACACTTCCATGGTCTGAATTTTGGAGTTACTCATCTTTAAAGGAGAAATGACCCTCTCCCACAGGTGAGATTCAGGACCCCCGAACAATCCGTCAGGATCGTGGCCTCTATGAGCCGCCACCTCCCGCAGACATTGAGAGAATGAGGAAGACTAGGATTCTGGAACAGAAAGCCTTTGCCTTTATCAGGGAGATTTTGAGTATGTACTAAAGGGTGACTATTTTAATCAATACATTTATATTAGTATATTCTCCAGATAATTTACAATTCAGGATAATCTGAACATGTCCTCATCTCACTGATCTATGGCCACAAGTCAAGATATATACATTTTTTCATTGATAAAAGAATGGTTAATTTCTTATTTCATAAGCTTTGTTTGTCAGTAGAAATGTTTTTTATTTTTCATTATTTGTTTGAATATAATTTTGGCCTTTTTTGTGACACAATGGGAGAATAGAAGCTTGATCATAAATTAACATTTGATTTATCAGTACTGAAGTGAATGTAAATCATTCAGTCAATAAGTGTGTTATAATATTAATATATAATACATAAGGTGGTTTCAGGTCTGGGACATTTAAGGTCCTCTTAAGGTGGTGAAAGTTTTAATTTATTTATTCTGTAATTTCAATAAACAGGGACTTAATTCAAACAAAATGGTATTTAAAGGGTTAAAATCCTGAAAAGAAAAATACAGCATTTGATAGATATGACCAGGACTGATTGAACACAATTCTATTTAAGTTGAAAAGATTTTAAGATATAGTATTTTATGGCATTATTAGAAGCAGATTCTTATTTCCTTAAAGAGGATGTGGGTAAAACTTGATGAAGTGAAGCACAAGGGGTGATAAAATGAGTAAACCACTCACATGTTAAATAAAATATAAAGTCTACAAAGCAAGTAAATACTGCAGTCCACAAAATATTTGCCCATTGACATAATAACCCAAATTTTAAATTGATGTGAGACTTATTAGTGTGTCAAAGTCACGGGATGACTCCAACAAAAATGAACCAAACCGCACATTCCTGTGTTATAACCTATGGAATGTAAAGTATGTCTGTGGCAGATAATACCCATGTCTTATACAAACACGAACACATCCATAACCCACGGGACACTGTTTACCAAGGACCTGAGGTATATGGCTAAATTTAAAGGCTTTACCCCACAAGTACGTATCGTACATCTGAATTAGATAGTCTTTCTTGTCCCCCTGTAGACCTAACCCTTGACATATTAATATATATAAGGCTGTCAGTCGGTTTACACTTTTTCTCCTGATTTGTATCATTTGAAAAGCACAAGAAGGTATTCCCATGATCTGCAGATCCTTCGTGTTATCGCGATAACTCAAAAAATATGTCATGTATTTTCAGATTGTATACGTATGTGAATCTTAGTGGGAGGAAGAACAGGACTGAATTTGTGATGTGTCTATTTCCAAAACTAGGGGGAGTTTAATCTCCAAAAATTGTTGTCCATCATTTCTCAACCGTCTGATTTAGTCCAAATATGGTGCATTTGAATTGATTCAATCTCATATTTGATTCTAAAGTTCATATTTTACTCACTATGGGGAGCTTTTTTTCATGAATAACACTGATTCCTGTACATAACTCAAAAACTATTCGAATCCAATCATCATTTTGATTTTCGAAGAGTTCAATCATTTATCTCTCGGGGGACCTTTGTTGCCGAAAAAATTGGGGCCATAAATTCACAAGCATCTTTCTAGTTTTGTTCACATTTGGTGCAAATGAATCGACAGGAGGTAATCTATCTTGTATATATTGTGTTTTACATACTAGCTTATATTTACTCACTTGGGGGATTGTTTACGGAAAACATTGTTTTACGGACATAACTTCCGAACAATCGGTCCAATTTAGTCCAAATTCAGTGGATATGAATTGACTCAAGGAGACCTATCTTGTAAATATAATATATTCATCACTAGGGAGATTTTTTTTTTGTCTCTAGAAATACTGTGGAAATAACTTGCTGGCACAACAAAGGGGTTTGGGGACTTTTCGGGGACACACCCTTGCTGTCAGGGACGACGGTATAGGTCTAGTCTATGGATATTCCATTACTTGCCATGCCTTGCCAATCAGAGGCAGATTGGTGGGAGTTATAATGTCACCGTAATAGTATTCATAAATTCCTTTATCAAGGGTATGTGTACCCTAGTTGTATTGTGGGTAGTCTTCTTTTTAAAACTGGTTCTGCTCATTTGTTATTTTAAGTCTTAATCTAAACTGAATTTAAAAAGCTCCAAAGCTCTCAGGTGTGTTTGCATGTCATGGGTGTCTATGGACGAGTTAGACCTAAAATCATTTAGTGTCAGTAACATCGTACCTGTTTCTATGTGTGAGTAATCTATGATTTAAGACAAAAAAAATACCAACGGTACTATCCTTGTTGGATTTGACATCATATATATTACAATTACACCATGAAACATAGCAATCATTGAATTTGCTCAGACAGTCTTTGATAAATTCTGTATCAACAAATACCTCAAAGTACAGGTTGTTCTACACAGTTTTTGTGGGATAGGACCAGGAGTACTCTCAATTTGGCACAGTAGGACAGACAATGAACCAAAATGTGCTGAAAATGGGATTTTGACCCCAGAAAGGGATTTTGGCTACAGGATACCACATGTCTCAACTAGTGAGCGCTATCAGCACATAGTCCCAACTTTTGGCCGTGACATATATCAATGGTTGTACTAACATCCAGTGTTGTGAACAGTAAATAAATTAAAAAACTAATCCGAGGTCTAAAAATGGGCCTGCTGAGTAGAAGAGTTTGAAGTAATTTGAAGCCAAGCTTTTCTCAGTTTACTGTCTTTCTATTCAAATAACAAATTAAGCTCTGCAGCCATTCAGCATGACGTATCTATCACTGAAAATATTGCATCATCTCTTTTACTTTAACTGACTATGATCCAAATTGCAGTTATGGGATGTAATTCTTTGAACCCGCCCATCTGTCACAGCTTACATGGGATTCATGTGGATGTTGCTGCTGGTGGCGTACGGCCAGAGAGATTCAAATGCTTTCTACCTCAACAATCACATCCAAAAGAGCTTCAGCAGATACATCTCAAGTAGCATGAGTCCGGCAGATGTGTTCTTTTGGGCCAACACCTCTCTGCTGACCAACCTTTTTGGAGACTATCCAGGTAAATATGAATCCGCTGTTGTAAATATGTTTTACACATCAGTTGGGTTATTGGGAAATGGTTTGCTTGGCACACCCGGATACACGTATGCAGTTGGCTCTTCATCTAATGTTTTACAGAGGTTTAGGTCAGTAATTGTTTTCTGAGTTTAAACTGCTTCAGATTCAGAACAGATTCAGTTTGATGAACACAAACTTGTCCAGGAGAAAATTCTTCCTAGGACTTTAGGTAGGTTATCATGAATTTATACAAATGGGCTCTTTATCTCCTTTATTGTGGTGCAGAAGTTTAATAGTAAGCTTTCCTCAGTGAAGCACAGTGAAGCAAACCAATTTATACAACCTTGTGTCAAAGCAATTTTGAGAGATTAGAGAGGTTGTTTAAGGACGACACAATATTTTTGTGAAGTTGTTTAAGATAATTGGGATTTTATAGCATCACTCACGTCGAATCAAGCAAAGTAAAGCAAGAACATGTGCAAAAAGACTCTAGCGATCCCACATTCTAACTGGATGAAAGACGTAAAGATCCAACCATCCTTCCATACGTTCATTTTCGTTGTTTCTTGAGAGCTTTGCCTCACGATTCAGTTCTTTCCTCACCATGACAGACCGATACAACAACATCATTACTGCTGATGACGAAACCGAACCACCTGTCCATCTCCATTTTCCCATCACAGAAAAACAAGACACCAAGATTCTTAAATTTCTTTGTTTGATGTAGCATCCCACCCCTAACCCGAAGAGCTCAGTCCAACAATTCCCTGCAGAGAACCATGGCCTAGGATTGGGAGGCGCAGTTGCTTCACACTCAGCTTTAAACTGATCCAGTGCTGATGGGTCCACATCATCAAAGGACCACATCATCTGCAAACAACCGAGATGCAATTCTAAGCTCCCCAAACCAGAAACTCTCCTCATCTGGACTGTGCCTTGTGATCCTGTCCATGAATATCAAGAATAGAATCGGAGACAAGGAACAACCTTGGTTGAGTCCCACACTCACTGAAACATGTCTGACTTTCTGCCGGGAATACGGACAAAAATCTAAATTTGATTATATATGTACTGGATAAATCGTAGCAATGGCCCTAGTATCCCATACACCCACAGCACCAGCAGTCATAGGCCTTCTCCAAATCCATAAAACACATGTTTGGCTTAAACATGATACACTAGGTGGGCAAATTCCCACGACCTCCCTAGCAATCCTTCAAGAGTTAAAAGTTGGTCCACTGTTCCAGCACCATAACGGAATCTGCATTGTTTCTCCTGAAACTGAGGTTCGGATATTGGTTGGAGCCTCCTCCCCCGAATCCTGGAGAAAGTTCAATTCCCCTAAAATTGGAGCAAACCCTGTGGTCCCCCTTTTTCAAATACTGGGACCACCAGCGCAGTCTGCCACTCCACAGGTTCTGTCCCCGTCCGCCACGTGACATTGAATAGGCGTGTAAACCAAGATGATCAAACTATTTCCAAAGCCTACAGAAGATCAGGGCGTATCTCATCAAGTCCTGGGGCCTTGCCAATGTGTAGATTCTTAAAATGTACACGTAAGTAAATGTAAAAGTATTTCTTAATTGTATAGTTAGTTGAAAATAATGAATTCATGACTCTGGTCTTCATTCTTTCCTTCTTTGATGATGAGACTTTACACTTCATGAGAAACAGAGCTGCCAGGACAATACTACCTCATTGCAATCTTCAGAGAATGGCAACCTAACCAATCCATAATTAGTTTAAATGTGTTAATGACAAACGATTACATTTGTCAATAACACTTTGGGGCCATGGTGACTCAATTGGAAGGGTGGTCGTGCATTTGAATATCTTGCGCCTCTGGTCTGAATGTCAAAGTATCCTTTAGCAAGATACTAATCCCCTGGTTGTTCCTAATGGCTGCCCCATGTGTGTGTAAATAATGTTCTGCATGGTTAAGGCCACCGATGAGCGGGTGGCGCCTTGCATGGCAGACTTGGTCATCGCTGTATGAATGTTGGGGTCCATCAGACCGACCAAGCGCTGTATAAACATATTCATTTACCATTAACACCTGTACCTAGACTATTGATGAAGGAAAAGAGGAAGGTGTTCAGAATAATTATTTAAATTCTATGCTTCAAATGTGACACACAATCACCTAAAATCATACTGCACTCTAAAATACTGTCTTTCAGGATTTATCACAGATGGAAACTCCAAGCTTGTCGGTACTGCTCGTCTTCGTCAGTTGAGAGTACGGAAGAAGTCCTGTCAGATTGCCGGATATATGCTCCAGTCAGTGCCGGAATGTCACGCTCCATATTCGTGGGATACGGAGGACATGGGTTCCTA
This sequence comes from Lophius piscatorius, assembly GCA_009660295.1. NCBI lineage: Eukaryota > Metazoa > Chordata > Actinopteri > Lophiiformes > Lophiidae > Lophius > Lophius piscatorius. The sequence goes on along the minus strand of VRLP01006167.1, from coordinate 16,341 downwards.
TGACCCTGGCTGGAACCACTCTGTGATGGCTAACAGCTCCATGGATGTCTCCAACCCGTGGACGTACCAGACTCAAACACAGCTCAGGTCTTACCCTGTTTGGGGGACAGATATGCTCTTCAGGGGAGGGGGATTTGTAGCAGAGCTCGGCCCAGACTTGCATAATGCCAGAAGGTATGTAATTTGTAAAATGTAAAGGTATGCATTTGATCAGGTATGTAAAACTAGGATGAATCAATACAAGAAAAAAATTCTTGTACATTATCCTCAGTGGGCTGTGTAGTTTCAGGGACCCCCAGTTCTGTCAAAGCAATCAATGTATTAATATTATTATCATATAGATGTTGTACGTGTAAAAATCTCTGTGTGAGATGTACTTCTTAGAGATGTTTCTCACATGTTAATACCAATATTGCATCCTTGTGATTTTTATCTGCAGCACTCTGGAGTATTTGTTCAGAAACAGATGGCTGGACACGTATACCGGGGCTATTTTTGTAGAGTTCACTGTTTATAACGCTAACGTCAACCTCTTCTGCATAATCACGCTTCTGTTGGAGACTAAAGCCCTGGGTAATGTTGAGATTTTTCTCTATAAAAAAAGAATGTCATTTTAATGTATGAGGGATGGAAGTAACTTAGTCATTTAGATTTATAACTTATTGACATTTTATTTAAAATTTTGTTACTCTGATGATCTATTGAGAACTTTCGTTAGGGCAAGGTTTGGACCCTGGTTCAGAACCATGACAGCGGAGGCAGAGCATGTGCAGTTAAAATATTTGATAAATAGAAAAAATAGACACGGGGAAAAAGCATGGGAGAAAACAGTAAAAAAAACTCAAGAAACACTGGGAAACAACTAATGTGGAAAAAACACTGGGGAATGGCTGGGACAAGTTTGAAATGTGGAAATATCAAACAACAGACATGCACAGGAGAAAAGGTGAGGACAGACTATATACACTGATGAGACACAGCTGGAGGGGAAACACAGGTGAACATAATGACCAATCACAGAAGAGGAGAACAGAATCACAGGACAGACACCGAGAGGGGAAAGGAACACAAGTCAAACACACAAAGACTAAACTAGGAAGGACTAAGGAGATGAAGAACAACAAACAGATAAACACGCTAAAAAGGCAAAACTACCTAAACAACATACATAACACTTTCAAAATTAAACAGGAACACAGACTAAATTGAGGAATGAGGAACCTTCACAATAAAATAATACTAAATTAATACTTTTGTTACTTGTTACAAAACAAAGCATGAGACCTTCATACAACCCTTACAGCGGGGGCATACAGGAGGCAGAAGGGCTGCAAAGCAGCATGATAGGTACATTTTTGCACAGCGACAGTCCCTTCCTGTCAAGTATTTTTTCAAATCTCTAATGATGTTCAAAGTTCATCAGGCAGGTGTTGGAGGGCGAAGTAATTTGTTTAGTATGTATAGTTTGGGATGTATTTCTAGTCCCCTCACCTGCACGTTTCAGTAGAGGAAAGATCATCAGTAGTAGAACGACTATTGTGTACTATGTGTAACATATAGTTATGTTTCGTAGATAGACAGGTGAATGACCACATAATAATACTAATAATAGAAATCTTTATTCATCTCGTGTTACACATACAGTACATTGTGAAATTGAACGTGTGCATTCGACCCATCCCTGAAGGAGCAGTGGGGCAGCCCACGTGTCTGGGGAGCTGAGGTTTCAGGGTCTTGCTGAAGGACCCGCGGCATGTTGCATCTTGGGCTGGGTTTCAAACTCTGGTCTCCTGGGTCAGGGACGACCGCTCCACCCACTGAGCTAAAGCCGCCGATCATCCATCCCAGTGGCTGTTCAGTAGGCATATACTGAGGTGCATCTTGCAGAGAGCTCGCCAAAGGGTTGCAGGTGCTTTAGAAGACCATGGATATCAACAAGTGAGAGTATAAGACCACGGGTCTGAACTGGGCTCAGACTTGGGCTCCCTGGAAGGAACAGTCTTAATGTAGCTACAGTTTCAATGCAGGAAACCTTTAGCAGTAATGGCACCCCCTCCAGACGAAGGCTGAGTTTGTACAGGTGCAATCTATCTTACATATCTGGCCTGCACAGTGTCTGAGCAGGATGCAGGATGAGTTGTAGAAACAGTTGTCTTTTATTAGTGTGCATTACGGACCACAGTGTCTCACATGAAAATCTCTCCCTCATTGGCCAGTTAAAACTTTGCAGGGAGTGGGTATCTTCTCTATTTTTTTTTGGCCAGGAGTAACAAAAAAAATGCACGTTGAAAAACAATCACAGCTCAGCAATTAATATTTTAATTAACACTTTCCTTAAATGGTACATTTTGTCATTTTATTTTGTGAATGATAAATGTTGAATTTCAGGTGTGAAAATGAAGAAAAAATGGTTCTGCTCATCCTATCAAAGCAGCTCAAAATAAATAAAATTCATCACTTTGATAATTCATCGGTCAATTTTTCACATTTACTTTCATCACTTCCAGTTTTATCATTTAATAATTGTTACTTCCACCCCTCAGAGTATTGCAGTTGAAACTTTACAAATGTTGACAATGTGAAATGTCGATATAAAGGATAACCCTCCTATATATCCTCAGGAGGGTTCCTATAAGTATATATAACGTTGTTGCTGTTGCTTGACATTAAAGTAGATCTCTGTACTTCTGATTCCTGTCGATTTTATAGGAGCATTTCAGTTCAGCAGCGAGCTGCACAGCCTTCGGATCTACCATTCACCTGGCGGTCTTCACATCTTCGTAATGGCCGCTGAGATCATATATCTGCTTTTCATCCTCTATTACATGTTCCTGCAGGTAGAGACGACATGACTCCCATAGAATTTGGTCCCATCAATTGTTTGATTCCTTGTTATATTTGAGTGTGTTTGAATTCAGAAGCTGTCAGTGTTTTCCATTTTTAATGAGAGCTTCAAAAACAGAGATTGATGCAAAAAAAAAAATATATGGAGAGCTCATTAGTTTTTTGCACCTGAACTGTGTACCCTTGGCTTTGAAGGGGCTTATCCTGCTTTTGGTTTCAGATCTGTTTTTAAAGATCATATCACTGATAAAAGCTGGGATTAGGGATAGTTTGGGACTTAATTAACAGGGTGAGGAACATATGATGAATGCTGTCCATTCTCACTTTTAAAATAGAACAATATCACAATAAAACATAAGTATAGACTTATTTTTCTTTCTAATTCTATCTAAGGCTTGTTGTGGAAGAGTTTTAAAGAAGCACACTGAATACAATTGAAGATACCAAGCAGCGATAGCGATAAAGGAAAATACATTTAATTGCAATGATCGGATCATAGGAAAAGGATGTTGGTTCTCAGAGCAGTTATTGCAAGAATGGAGACATTTATCTGTTTGCTTTGACAAGAAACTGAGGTTTTGATTGGCTAATCTTTTCTTGGCCATACATTAGTTACCATGTCAGGACATTTCCTTCCATTATTACATATATAATTAAATGTGAAGCTATGTATGAAAATCAGGGTTTTTTTGTAAGGAAAGTTCCACCTAGTTGGTGAAATATGAACTTTCAGACTATAATAGGATATATAGGAGATTGATTTCCTTGTGTCGAGATTTATTCACTAAAGTTGGACTAAATCGGACCAACAAGTAGGAAGTTATGACTTAAAAGCAGTGTTAGTCATAAAAAAGCTCCCCTTAGTAAGTAAAATATGAACTATTAGATTATACGATCATTTATATACAAGACAGATCTCCCTGAGTCCATTCATTTGCACCAAATTTGGACTGAATCAAACCAACCCCTTGAGAAATGATGGGCCAGAACCTTTTAAAACTAAACCTAAAGCTAAATATGAAACCTAAATGTAGTTATCGTTTTGACACGAAGGATATGCGGACGCGATTACACTATTTATGATATGCAACCTTATATAAATTAATTTTAGTATGACCAGTCGTATAATTCAGGATGCAGTTAAACAAACACCAAGGTTATCCCTGTTCTCCAGCTTGATGAACCCTGACAACATCTGATTTGATAACTATGAGTTAAAATCGTGCATGAGGAAGATCAAAAAGCCATCATCAATGGAGCAAAGATGCCGAAATTCGCCGTGGCAACCAGTGACTCAAATGACGTGATCACCGTAGATCCCATCTATGAAGTAGACGAAGTGAAGAAGTTTTAACGTATCCAGGAGAGAATATTTATTTGTGGAGGACTCTCTTGTTCAATCTGGGTCTTCCAGTTCTCTACAGACGTGAATGTATACTGTGACTAATGAGAAACAGACACATCGAGTCTGATGACAGCTCTGTTTCAGACTCAGAAGGAGGAGGGGTCAGGAACAAACGCAGGGTTTGTTGAAGAAAACCTGCCTTTAACAAGGTTAGGTTCAAACACTGAGTTACCAAGGTAACTGACTCAGAGTTTGACTTACCAAACTCAGAGTTTCCACTAAATCCGTCTCCTGAAATACCCCCGTTATTATGATGTTTTCACGGCACCACATCCGCGGGGACTTACATATGGTGGCCGACAGGTGCAAACGCAATATGACTGAAGAAAACACATGCAAATAGACAAAACACAAGCAAATAAAGAAATCATCTTCATCAATTTTAAAACATGCATGCTTGCAAAACCCCCAACACAACACATGAAGAAAAATGATCTGAACACAATGAACACAAAGGAACTGTTTACAGAGGACACTTAAAGCGCTTTTTTAACGCTTCATTTAGTGAATAAAACAGATATAAATAATTGTACTCTCGTGTTCATGTATGACAATCGTCTCCCTTTACTTGTCCTGACAGGGCAGCATGATGAAGCAGCAGCGGCGGGCTTACTTCAGCAGTGTGTGGAACCTTCTTGAGCTGTCCATTATCCTGTTGAGCTGGAGTGCCGTGGCTATCTTCGCCATCAGGACGCTGCTAGGGAACCGCGCTATGGCCTACTACCAAACCAACAAAGACCAGTGAGATCCACATATACATATATTCCATTTAATCCGTCTAATGTGTGGTACGGACAAATCTCTGTCAAGTCAACAGCTTCAATGTGTTCTGCATTTCTTTAGCCAAGTTAGCACCATCGATCTTCTGTCTGCTGGTCCGTAGACCTCTCCTGTCCAAACAGAAGGCTCACTCAGAGGCTTATTGCTGTGAAATCTTGCAGCGGATAATGCTAAGAGGAGGATTCTAAAAGACATCGATCCTATACCATAATAATCCTTCGGGGATTTCCTCTTTACTGACGTTTGCGGCTGTTAGGAGAAGATATATAATTAACTTCTTAGGTTCCTCAGCATTTATGTGCAGACTTTAATGTTATCGCCTCAATATTGTATCATTCCCATTATAAGCCTGCTAGCATCCCTATCTTATTATAGTTGAAGTGCAGTTTCTAATAGAGCAACTAGTCTTGTTAAATCAATCTAAACTCCAGATTATAGTCTGTGGCACAAATGCATTCAGTGTCTCCAGTTCTCTTTTTGACTTTGAGAGCATAAAAGGAGCCCAAACGGGTTATTTTCAGTCTATTAGTCAGTGGTTTGTCTGTTCTGTAATGCGATGGAAGACTTGAGGGGGGGAGAAAAAAAGTTAATAACTGGACAAATTCCTTTTATACAAGTCCGAATTTTGTACTTTTGCTGGGTTGAGAGTGAGAGAGACAGACAGAGATAGAGAGACAGAGAGAGAGAGAGACAGAGAGAGAGAGACAGAGAGAGAGAAACAGAGAGAGAGAGAGACAGAGAGAGAGAGAGACAGAGAGAGAGAGAGAGACAGAGAGAGAGAGAGACAGAGAGAGAGAGACAGAGAGAGAGAGAGACAGAGAGAGAGAGAGAGACAGAGACAGAGAGAGAGAGAGACAGAGAGAGAGACAGAGAGAGAGACAGAGAGAGAGAGACAGAGAGAGAGAGAGGTCTGTAATTTGACACCACATCACTGGAGTTCAGTAAGGAGTCACAGCGAGGAACGATGTGTCAGCGCAGGGGACTGACAAGATGAAGCTCGAGAAAGTTATAATAATAATAGTTAATAATAATTGATTTAAAATTATAATATTACGTTCATAATTGTAAGGGTATTATCATTGATATTAATAATTATTCAGTAAAAAAAGCAATTTATTATGATGAATAATAGATCTTTAATTAATTAAATCCTGTACATGGGATCATAACTTGTTCAGTTTAGGTTGAAGTAACTTGTAATTGAGGGACTTTTTTTTTTTAACAATATTTTATTAAAACATGCATATTTATTTTGGGATTCAGGACTATTTATTTATTTCAGATTTTTGTTTTTATTTATTTATTTGTGTATGTTACACACATTGTACCTTTTTGTGTGCAACAGTTTAAATAAACAATTTGTAATAAAGTTGACAGTTTATCTCATTAGAGACATTTTTGTCAAAAAAAAAAATTGCAGTCTTTGATGGTGCTGGCTTCACAGAATAAATCATTCAGTCCATGTTGTTGGGCTTTTTTCTCTGGCGTCTTAGCCTGAAAATAATTGCCTTCACATTTTCTATCTAAATGTGATTCAGGAAAAATACATGCTTTTCATTTAGTAACTAAATGCAAAAATGCACCCAAATCAGTGTTATTGCTAATTAAGTGTTATTTACAAAAAAATAAATATTCTACTTAGCAATTAGTATATGGAATGTACTTTCTTTTTTTTTGGCACATTTTTGTCATTTAAAAAAGCAGGGACATTTTAACAAAGAAAGTTATATTTAAATCTTAAAATTGATAACCTTCATAATGTCCTTCAAGGAGGAAATGGGTTTGGATTCTTGTGGGTTAATGGGAACAATCTTTAACAGAGGAGGACGAGGATCCTCCTTGATCTTTGGATAGGATGAGCTGGCATGTAAAAACTCAAATGAATAAGATATAGATCCATCTAGATTTATACCTCTGGTCTGTGTTCTTTTACACATCCACAAGTTCCAACCAACCATCTCCTGGACAAATCCTGAGAGTCTAACGAGGGTGCGGGGAAACTCTCATGCGGGTGTGAAAATAATTATAGCTTAGTTGGACCGGAGATGGATGAAATTATAGATGTTGGTTCTGGTGCACGCAACTGATTAATAGTCCATTATCTGTAGACCATGTTTCTGTTGGTCAATACTTTGATTACTTTCTCCTAGCAATGCATAAGACCATACCTCTATTTAAGTCCAACATGGCTGCATGGAAAAAACTTTAGAATGTGTGAAAATAACAGTTTTAATCCAGAACTTTACTAGTGGGATCATATAAATGTTTTACAGGGGTTTTTGATTCTATAATACTTTTTCTCATTACTTGTAGGTTTCCCAGTTTTTATGAGACGGCCAGGATGGACTCACTTCTCCAGTATCTGATCGCCTTCCTGGTCCTGCTCTCCACCGTCAAAATGTGGCACCTGTTCAGACTGAACCCGAAGATGAACATAATCAGTGCCACGCTACGGCGGGCCTCGCGGGACATCTCTGGATTCCTCGTGATCATAGTGATCATATTGGTGGGGTATTCCGCTGTGGTGAGTATTTTAACACTTTAAATAGTCTGTCCTCCATCACAAACGCCAGTCTTTCAGATCCATGCAAAGTTATTAAGTCTATTTAATGCGTGTTTGGAAATCCATCTATAACCAACATGACGTAAAGGCTTATGATGTATTGGGATATAATTAAGGCACTTAGAAAAAACAGTGCATAAATTTTACTCTAAATTTATCCTATTTTAACTCAAATAAAAAAGGGAAACATTAGGGATCAGTGAATAGAAGGAAACACTAGTAATAGAGTATTTATAACAACATACTTAAAACAAACCATATGTCAAAATATATTAAAAAGTCATTTTTCTCCTCTATATAATGCTGGGAAAGTTTGATTTCAATATATCAATGAAAACAATGTGTGACTGAGAAGTACTGAATACTAATAACTTAACCTCAGTCCTTTATCTCCAACAATATCCCATTACTTTCCAGTGTAGGGTGATTTATGGCTGGCGGATATCCTCCTACAGAACTTTAACAGAAGCGCTAATGACCATCATCAGTCTGCAGATAGGCATCTTTAACTACGATGAGGTATGTGAGAGCTTCTCCTACTCATACATTTGCAATATAAGACACCTGAATATGGGATGTAACCATAGAAATAGCATTTCACTCCATGTGAGTGGAAATGGAATTTTCTTTTTTTGTTCGCCAGGTTTTGAGCACCACCCCTGTGCTCGGCGGACTGCTCTTTGGTTCCTGTATCCTGTTCATGACATTTATGTTGCTTAATCTCCTCGTCTCCGTGATCCTCGTGGCATTCAAGCAGGAGCAAACATATCCCCAGGTACGTTCCCCACTTTGAACATTTTCATAAAGCACAACTTATACAGCAGTGGTAGTACTCCCAACTGCTGCCTTCAAGGTTTTTTTTCGTCCATGGAAAGCAGATAAAAATCTATTTATAAGGAGTGAAAACCAATTTGAAGCTGAAAGGATAGTCCATAGGGGGGGGTACGCAATGAAATACCCCCCGAGACAAGTGGTCACAAATTGACCTTAGAATCATTTGACCATAATGCATAGATTGATAATTAAAACATAATACATTTTTCAATTAGTTACATAAAAGCTTGCAAATGTATACGTTAGTAAATAAATAATAATTGCAGGCAACGACCATATATGAAAGAAAACTGTTCTTATTGAAAAAACGGCCTCATGCCGTTCAATTCTTCCATCAATGAACACCCAAGAGTTTCATGGAGGGGTGTCACTAACCTGTTTGAAGAGGATCAACACGTAAAGATCTATGCTCCATCTTCACAAAGGGATCTGATTATGACGCCTCATTAGTTCCTCTAACTACCAGCTCCTGGCTGAAAACACACACTCCTTGCTTTTTATTATTCCTATAATTATTATTATTACTATTATTATTGTTAGAGCTGGCGGCCGTGTCATGTTAGAGACACCGGAAGCCTCAATTATACTTGAGTCTATTTTTTGATATCCTGTGTTTGGCTGGTTTAATTACTGCAGAAAGATTGTCGTGAAAACTTTCCAAGACCAACAACGTGAGGAAAAACCTTAAATGGCTTTGGGTGGATTTTATCAGAGTATATTAAGGCTCTAGCAAAAGGGCATTGAAGTTGAACCGTGAGAAATGAATCTTTGAAGAAACTAGCCTGCATCAACTTTTCAAGAGATACTCATAAGTGCAGGAGCACTCTTTCTCTTTTTCACATCATCCTTTAAACCATTTTACCGTTTCCTCTCGCACGCAGCCCTCGGACGAGGAGGAGATAGTCGACCTGGTGCTGAGGAGAATCTGCAGTCTCTTTGGGATCGGATATGAAATTTCAGAGGACGCGGTGACAGCGAAAACATCCTCAACAACTCCACAATCCTCATAAACGTGTAAAGACTCCTGTGACAACCTTGTGATCACTCAGGAACATCTTAATAATTCCGTGACTAATGAATATTTTTCTTTCCTCAAGCTCATTTATTCATCTTTTTTTTCTCGGTTGTTTGTTCGTCTGTCGTTTAGAGTCAGAGCATCCTGTGCCTCAGTTGATTAGCCGCCCTCTGAAGACGCTGCTGCTCAATGCTGGTTTGAATAATATTGTTATTTTGAGAACATTTTATGCGGGGGAATGTTTTGTTCCCATTAACCTTACTCTAAATTCACGACAAATTGCAGCGCTGCAGGAGACACCAAATCACATTTGTTGGGATCCAAAACACAACAAAACCCCCACCAAACTCATGGATATGACTAAACCTTCATGAAGTAGACTAAATGAGCCGCAGAAGACGCTGTGAGGCATGAATACACCTTATTATTAATATTACCTTAATCCCATCTGTTTTTCAGGATTATTGCAGCCTTTAATGTCTGATTTTCTGCACAAGTGTATTGTGAAGCATATCGCGATGTTTTTCATCTTTTTACGGGAAACCAAAAAATTGCAGTAACAAGGGAACATGGCAGAAAATTGTTGCAATTTTTTTTTTCTTCTGATTTTGTGTTTAGTCATTAAAAAAATTCCAGTGAGACGAAAACCAAACGTTTGTTGTTGTTTTTCATCTTTCAGACCAGTTTGAAACATTTCATTTGAGCCTTAGAAGATGCTGAAAAGAATGGGGGGAGGATGGCTCAGCTGGTGGAGCGGTTGTCCATCTATCCACAGCCTCTGTCACAGAGAAAAGCCTCGTCTGTTTTCAGTCATTCTCTCGGTGGGTCTGAGCAAAAATTCTTGCGCTGCTGTAGAATAAACACAACATGAACGCATTTCCTGCTGCAGCCGGCGCGAGTGACCTGCGACTTTCCATCTCAAACTCGCTGCCGCCGCCCATTGTTCCGGCTGTCCTTTCAGAAGATGTAAATCATCCACTGATGGAAGAAGACTGAACGTTGTTGTCTATTTCCCGTTTTGCGCCGATATTTTTAATATAAAATGTGATGAATGTGACAAACATCATGTTGCTGTGGCTGCTAGGCAACAAAGACACTTTCCAGCCCTTTTTGATTATGTGTGTGTGACTCAAAAACAATAAACATGATAAGCAGTTGGATGCTGTTCTGGCAGCACATTAAGACAGTGAACCATAAGTAATGATGTTTTTATATCATTCCCTCCAAAGAAATGGGGCAACTCTTAATCATCGCAGTTCAATCTGATTGATTTTCGATGTGACTTGAAAAGTTGTTTTCTGGCTGTTTTAGATGCCTGAGAATAAAAATAATTGGAAATAATTTTGGGAAACTCTGCTGATAGAGACGATCTATTTGGCATTTGATCTGTAATCTGACTATTTGGCATTCCTTTGGTTTGCTCAAAATTCTATAAAATGAGTAAATAACATTAGAATAAATTGTCATAATACCTCAAGATTAAAAAATGGCCTATTTGAGTGCTGTTCGGCCCTTCCATTGTGATTGAGTTCTGACAGCCCTGCTGCAGTGAGTCCTGTCTCAAGGTGCTTCAGGACCGCGTAGCTGATTGGAGTCGGCCAGAAAAGACCAGAATTGACAGGTTCACCTTGGGTGCCCTGTTCTCTTCACAGATGAGATCGGGTTCATAGAAAGAGTGTGGTGAGAGTTATTCTTCCTTCAACATCGTCCCCCAACCGATTGAAAAATAAACACATGGGTTTGGTACACCATCTCCTCTCCACCTCATCTTCCCACCCATCATCCAGCCGCTCAACGGTCATTCTAACAGAACGTTTACTTTCAAAAAAATCTATTATGTCGGCTTGTTGTTGTGCAATTTCGAATAAAAAAAAAGGAAAACTACTTTATCCTCTCAGCATCCGGTCATAATGCTGTTGCTAGAAGATGGATAGGAACTATCTCTCCTCTTTTCTTGCTGTGACATTATCTTCATGTTGCCAGAGACGAGACGGACTTTGACCAATATCAGTGGGGAAATGAGAGTCTCAGGGTGAAATGAGAGTCTCAGCCGTTTAGAGACGTGCAAACAGGTTGTAATCATCGCAGAACAAACTTAAAGGGCAAATCCCGTTCACCTCATCTGTGAGTGATTAGAGTTCTTAAAAGTCAACATTGCATTCTTAAATGTTACATTCTCAGAGAGCAGAATCTGCTATTCAGAAGTTCAAACGGTTTTTCATCATCATTCGTTGTTTCTCCTTTTGCGTGAGTGATTTATTCATGGCTTTAAGTGGTGATGGTTTACAAGTTCAACATCACAAAGTCATTCGTCTCCTTTCAGCTTCAAACCTTCCACTTAAATGACATTATTTCTTTAAAAATATGTGATTGCGTCGGCCCACAGTCCTCCAGCTGACCCTCTACACCGACATCCATGTCCTGTGCGTATGTTTAAGTGAGCCTTGGAGATTCTGTTTGATCTATTAATGAATTAATTGACTTTATTAAACCTTTGTTTGATGATCCGGTGAAAAGCCCAACCATGATGTTCTATCGGCCATGTTAGGACACTAAACAATGTGATTATCTGATGATTCATTAGCGGTTTGGGCGACTTTTTAGGGGCCTACAACATTCACGTTTTAATATACAAGACACATTAGCAGAGTTCACGCGGACACTGTTCACTGACCGTCAGCTGTTTCCATGAGCTGTGATCCCATAGGATCTGGTGTCTACATGACCCTGCTGAATGTCAAACGCCAAGGAGACTAATCTAAGACGTGGTTTATCAGAGGAAAGGCTTCTGTCCTGTGATCGAGGCAGTTTTTGCTGCTATTGTGAGGCTTTTAATCAACTACAGCTTTATAATATTTCAGAGTTACTCCTCCTGGACTTAATTAAAGGGAGAAGGTGAGCACCAGAAAGCCTCATCGGTTCTTTAGAGGTATCACTCTGGCTAACGTTAGCTAGCGAGGCACTGGTTATCAGTGGTCTACCTCCATTGTCATAGACCTTCACCAGTGGTCATCCTCCAGAGTCAGAGATCTTCACCAGTGGTCTACCTCCATGGTCATATATTACCAGTGGTCTACCTCCATGGTCATAGACCTTCAGTAGTCGTATAACTCCATTGTCGTAGAACTTCACCAGTGGTTTACGTCCATGGTCATAGACCTTCACCAGTGGTCTACCTCCATTGTCATAGACCTTCACCAGTGGTCTACCTCCATGTTCATAGACCTTCACGAATCGTCATCCACCACGGTCAGAGACCTTCACCAGCGGTCTTTCTCCATGATCAGAGACCTTCACCAGTGTTCCTCCTCCACGCCATAGACATTCACGAGTTGTTTTCCTCCACGGTCAGAGACCAGTTAACCTTTTAATCAGGTTTTACAGATACTCCGATGACCACACTCATGCCATCATTGCTCAAAAATCAGAGCGTTTCATGTTCTTTATTTTTGAGATTTTATGATCATATATGTTTCACTTCAGTGGGATTAGCCCGGTATGCTAATTTCTCTGCAGTGGATTAGGAATGAATTCTAATTATTTTATTGTGATTTTTTGACTCACTCGAAATTAAGTTCTATTCCTCCGTGTGTAACATTGTGTAATGTAGTATCTTCGTAAAGACTTAAGTCTTAACTGATAAATGTACACAGAGATAAAAAGAATAAATGGAACATTTGCTGCACCTATGGACAGTCCACTAGGAATATTAACTAAATATTAACTACCCCATAGTCTTTGCATTAGTTATTTAATGCTAATCCTCACTTGAATTACTTATGCAAAATAAATTTTAAATAGCTCCACACTCTCAGGTGTATTTGTATAAATCGTGTCAGTAACTATGTATGCACAAAAAATTACTAATATGTCCTTGCATACTTTCTCTTTGTTGTTTTTTTATGAGTTAAACGCTATAAAATCATCATATTACAGCAACATCAAACTAATGCATCAAATTTGATCGAAATACCGCAAAGTTCATGTTTTTCTACACAGATTTTGTGGATAAGGACCAGGAATACTCCCCATTTGAATAGAACATGTACACAAAACCTGCTAAAAATGGGTAAGTTCACTCCAGAGAGAGATTTTGGCTGCGAATTACCGCCTATGTCCACTAGGTCATGCTATAAGCAAATGGCACAACATTTTACTTTGACATAAATCAATGTTTATATTAAAATCTTTAATTGTGCATAGTAAAAAAAAATAGCAAAAAGGAGATGGAAGTTCAATTATGTGCCTGAAAAGAAGAAAGAGATGAACTAAGAAAAACATAAAAAATGAATCAGAGTGAATGAGTCGGGTTTGCAGCACCACCGGAAACCAATCTCATGTCCCGTCAATAAATGCAATCTAAAGCCCTTTGGCGGAACAAAAAAAAACTGATTTCAAAGGGGTTGCACAGCCATACGAGACTGGCCCAAAGATTGATGGAGGGGTTAGTGGGTTAAATAAGTGCTGGGGGCCTGAAAGTGTCCATCGTGCTCACAACACGAGGTGTGAAGCTGAACAGACAGCCATCTATCCTGGAGTGAATCCGTCTGTATCTCCTCCCTTACAGTCGGGGAGAACAAGGGTTGGGATGTAGGAATCTCCGGTAGGAACGGGAGGGATGCACTGAAAAGATGTCACTCCTGATCAGCTGTTTTTATTAAGAGTTTTTGCAGGATCTGAACCAGGTAGTTAGTGTGTTTACATTGGACAATTTTCTCCTTTCCGAATTCAACCTTTCCGAATTGCAATGTCGGTCGCCTGTTTACATGACTTGTGATCTTTTCCGACCGGGTGTTTACATGCATCGACTCACCTAATCGGAAACGCTTTCACACATGCGCAGACGATCCGCATTCCCGTTAATAAAGTGGCGATAATGCTTCGGTGAGCTTGTTGCCAACCGCCAACAATTTTAAATATTTCAAAGTTGCAATGAATGAATGACTTTCTGATGCAGACCGGAACTGTTTGGAAGTCGCCGTATTTAAAATGCATCGAGGCGCTGAAAAAAACTTAACGGCGCTTAGCGGCGCTAACTTAGCATGCGCAGATACAACACAAACAGAAAGCTTTCCGATACAGCGTTTACATGCAGTGACTGGCTATTGGAAAGGCTTTCGAAAAGGATTTAGACTACCTCTTCGCAAGGGAAGGAAATCTAATTGGGAAAGGTTCTAAATAGCGCCTTTCTATGAACCCTGGGACGCTTAAACTTTGAAATGAGATCTGACCGCAAACTTCTTTTTTCCTCAATATTGCACCTCAGCAGTTAGCACCAACGAATATTTGCCCACCCTTAATATTAATACAAACCATATAGACAGAATATAGTAGTGTGAAAATTCGTGAATGCATCCAATATTAACTCAAATGTAACAAAATTTTACATAAAACAAAGGTGATCTGAATTAATGTCTTAAACAAAACTTTAATTTAGAAGTAAATAATGTCCAATACTTAAATCGCTAGCATGAAAAATTATTTGCCTACAAGAATTAATGGAATATACTCAAGATTCAAGATTCAAGATTAACTTTATTGTCATTCAGACTATCCAGCAGAGAGGTACTCAGCAGAATGAAAATTTGTTGCATTTAGCTCAATATCCCAATAAAAAGTGGAACACAAAAGTATATTTATATATATAAAAAGAAATAGAAATAATTAGTAGTCTGTACATAAAGTGACTGGGATTTGAATATTTTTTTTTTTTACATAAAACATTTTCGTAAAAGAATGTACACCTTAAATTAAGCGGGTTATATATAATCGGTAGCTTTTGTATTCTGTTGAGCTATTGTGAATAAATTAAATAAGTTGATCTGATTTAATTAAATCATTTCAAACTTTTGTGTTTATTCAAGTATTTCCAAATCAGTTAATTTAAAGAGTTTAGCGGCTTATATACGTTTTACCTCGAAAATAATTGAATAGGGGCACCACCCAAAGTTAATTTGGGAAATTATGAAACTCAGAGTTAATCAATTCTTAATTTGATTAAACTTAAAAATCACACAGCTAAAAGTCATGAACTCTTTTATTAAGTACTCCCATTTCTCTTCAAGAATGAAAGACAAGGACACCTGTTATGCTTAAATATGAATAGGTTTATTCAACTACACACTAAACAAAACAGGATAAATAGGAATAAATGATAATGCAGTAAATATACAGGATAATGCATAAACGTGTTTGTGTGTGTGTTTGTTTGTGGACTGAAGGTTCAACAACTGAGAATTTGAGAAATAGGTAATGGTGAAAGAGAGGAATTATTGATGGTTTAACGGGCAGAAACCTCGAGCAGATCCAAGAGTCAGGGTGGACGGCCTACTGCCATGACCGGTCGGGTTTGAAAATAAAAGAGAGAGAGAGACAGAGAGAGAGAGGGAGAAAGAGAGAGAGGGAGAAAGAGAAAGACATGGTTGAGGAGAGATACGGTCGGGGGAAAAAGCAGCAAAGATATCAGCTATAATCCACTTTCTTCAACCGCTCCATGGTCGGGCCGCGGCAGCAGCAGGGATCCCAGGTTGATAATAACATCAATATTAATGTAACATTTAAAGATATCTTATGGGGAAATACTGTACAATAATAATAATAATAATAATAATAGTTATCATCATCATGAGTATCTTGTGATCAGTGGACATCGAGCAAGTCCAAAGCAGCAGAACCAGTCACCAACCATGTGACCTTACAGGGCGAGAAAACACAAAGACTCCAGGGAAGAAGTCAAGTTAGTAACATGTATTAATCCAGTAACATGCATTAATCCAGTAACATGCATTAAAGTGAGAGGGATGTATAAAGAGGGACAGTGAGAGAGGAAGAGAGAAAAGCTCAGTGCATCATGGGAGATCCCCTAGCAGTCTAAACCTATAGCAGCATAGCTAAGAGCTA